>CAJUYG010000604.1:107541-124156 GCA_910591675.1 Galerucella calmariensis
TAAACTATAGTCCCAAGTAATCTACTTAACTCCACGTTTTATTTTTTCTAATTTTATTTGCCGTTAAGACGCCAGAGAATAGTTCGCTCATAGTGCCCCACCCTGTATTGTTCTGTTCGATTCTGTTCATTGAAAAAATAACAATCTTCTTATTTTTTTTTGTTCCTTTTGTGTAATGAATGAAGTAATATATTATTTAGGACCACTTAAATGTATGTAGGGCTAAGACGTCGGTAAGTAATTTACTTACCGACGTCTGAACGGTAAGTAAATCACTTACCGACGTGTTAGACTTAGAAACCAGTAAACACAACCTACCGACCTGACAACCGATGCTGTAAATAAACAAAAAAGATCGATCGCGCAAAAAATACTTAGGGGGTTCCATACTTCATACTAACTCTGTATAATTACTTACATCAAAATGATCTTTTCAGCAATACTGCAGGCACCAGCTACAAACTTTTTACGAGGCGTTGTAACTGTTGTGTACGTGAGGTATTATTCGAACCAATATTTATATGATATTGACATTATTCAAATTCGAAACATTGTGAAGAAAAACTAACTATAATAACTTTATAGTACCTACATTGTTTAATTCACTCTCAATTTTGATTTTCTCAGTACTTTACTACTAACATCTCATCAAGTCTAATTCTGTGCTTCTAATTCCTCATCCATTCAACTTTTGTATGAAAGTATCAAAGGCTTTAGTCTACTAGTAACATTTTGTTTTTGGTACATATTTTTCATACAATTATAAAATCAAATCATTATGGATGATGTGGATTGAACGATGGAAATAGTTGAAGTACAAAAAGCTGCAAAAACTTAATCCAGATTAATACCAAACGAGACAAACCCAGCAGGTCGGCGCAACCAAGTAGTCATTCATCGTCTAAGAATTGGACATTCGAAATTAACTCACGAGCATTTATTGGAAAAAGAACCAGTGAATACCTGTTACGTGTGTGATATACCAATGACCGTCGAACATTTAATAGTTGAGTGCCCACTATATCATAGAGAACGAGGAGTCTAAAAAGTGTCAAGTGATCTTAAGTGTGCGTTAGACAAGAAAAACTATACCGGAACAATCAATTTTTTAAAAGCGATAGACTCATTTAAGCAAATTTAATCTTTTTTTCCTAGTGACCTACCTAAAAATTTTATTACTCAGCATACTGTAAGCTGACTAACCAAAAAACACTATTTGTCCAGTAAATGAAGGCGAAAAATACCGTCAACATGGGCATCTGGTCCAGCAAGAAAAGTTTTTTTTTTAATTTGCAGATAATAGTAGGTACATTGAGCTCCCAAAATGTCAGGTGCCTGAAATTTGTGGGAGGGTCGGAAAATGGCTCTAGAGATCCCGAAAATCCGTTTTACGCCGATATCTACCAAACTACGGTCACTAGAGAATTTTTGTTCAGACAAAAAATGAGGAGCAGTTCATTACCTACAAAAGTTGGCCTCACGATTTTTTTCGTTACACCAATATTTTTTGCAAAAATGGTGGTTGAAAAGTTCGCAGTTTTCTAAAACTTGAAAACTGACGCTTCTAGCCCAAAATCTGAGATGAGGGACCCTGAAAATACACCAATTTCTATGTTTAGGCCTTCAGGCATCTATGGTAGATGTCGCCACCTTGCATTTTCGTAACCGCGAAATAATTAAGGCCATGAGAAGAAACATGAAAATGATCGATCTTCTACCCACTCTCGGGGTCAAAAAAGTTATCGCTTTCTTTAAAATTGAGACCCTGGCCTGCTTTCATTGGACAGACCATTCCTAGGAATGATTGTGTGCGAAAAGGATTGAAAGTAGACGCTAAAAAAATTGCGAAAATAACTTTCCGTAAATTGAATTGTGGGCAGCTCTCTCTCCTCTTTTCCCTTTTAGGGCTGAGTAAGTGTCATATCGTCTTGTCGGGTCCTTTATAAAGCGTTGTCCACCGATCTCCAACTTCCCATTCTTCATTACCGAATACCTCTTCCTACAAAAGCGATGAACTTCCACAGACGATACCTTCTCCAGGAACAAATGGTGGTTGTCTTCCCTGGTCTTGCTAACATTTATTAAGGTTTCTAGTCCTCGGGTAACCGTTGTAACGTCTTCAGTCAGAGCTTGATCACAAATAAAACACACGGGTGTACTAGAATCATCTGCGACTTCCATTTTTCTGCAGGAATGAACAATATTTATCAAATCATTAGATGTCATTTCACCGACAACAATATTAATGATCTTATTTAAAAAAATGAAACCTCACCGTGTGCTCCAAAAAAAAAGAAGCTCTAGAATTTTCAATATTTTCCTGTGTGTTTTATTTATAAAAATTTCAAAATTTATTATTTAATAATAACAATAAAATTTATAATGACTTGAATTTCACTTTTTACACTGGAATACTACTAATTTATTCTGGAAAAATTACGGATGAGATAGTGTTTACATGTAAAATTGTCAGTTGTTGACAAACAATGCAGCAGAAAGCATCCACGTGTACACGCACTATAGCAGACGCCGTCGACCACACTATAGATGGGTGGCGTGGCGGCGTGCGAGAATAAAATAGGCATCCATTACAACAAATTTAGAGACAAATTTCTTTTTAATGCATCAAATAAAATACTTGATACACATATCAAAGGAAAGTTCAGAATGTTACCTTTAATCGGGTATGATGCTTGACCGGGAAGAATTTTACTGTAAAGAGAAAAAATTGCTCAAAAAAACTCAGAAAAATAGCTGTCTTCCCTCAGAAAACTGGAAACTTCCCCGATTTTCCTGAAAACCCATGGGTCTTGGCCAAAAAAAATATACCATCGGCAAGAGGATATTCTAACCTTTCTCCAAATATCAATTATAAGCGGGTTTGACAGTTAATCATCGAGAAATTCCCGATAAACCAGAGCGCTCGGGAAAACTCCAGAAATACACAAAAATCGCCTCTTGGAAAACACATTATTCAAAAAAATACGGGCGAATTATTGGTAGCATTGTTTCGGAATAAATAAAGTACCCCCCAAAGAACCATTATCCAATAGGATTGGCTGAAATAACTCTTAATAAAAATAATATGAATAAATCCATGGAAGCATTAAAAAATCTAGCAAAGACGAATTTTGGCCTGGTTTTCCAATGACCTAGGAGCACGAATTGAGTGGATAAAACCACGCCTTAGTAGCCACAGATCCCTTCTTTCACCCGCACTTTGATTCATTAAAAAATAGTGATTTTCACGCGAGTTATTAAAAAATGAGTAATTTACTTGGGGACGTCATGCCCTCTCTATAAGCCGGCCTGGAGCTCAATTTTGGATCGGCGTTCGGGCCATTTATCTCGAAAACTATCTAATTTTTCGAAAAAATGCTAAGGATCATTTTTGTGGGTAAGGAACTGCTCTTTATTTTCTGGAATTTCAGAGCCATTTTCCCACCCTTCCACAATGGTCAGGTACCTGACATTTTGGGAATTTAATGTGCCTACCATAACCTGCAAATTAAAAAAAAATTGCTCTTGCTGGACCAGTTGCCCATGTTGACACCTTCGTTTACTGGACTATATACCACCGCTAATAACCTATCACGGTGGATGCGGGTTAAGAAAATAAAAAAAATCTCTATGGTAGGTTCACTCATTTGTAACATCAATATGTGGTCGTAAAAAAAAAGTATAATGTTCATAATATTATAGGAAACACCTAGATCTTATAAATATGAATCAAACAGAGGTAGATTGACAAGTTTCGCACTTATCTCGAATTTAAACTGTTTTTTAACTCCAAGTCGTCGTATCATAAGTCACTTCCAGTATATCGTCAACTTTCAAACGAGAGCTTATTTTCCCGACTCCAATCCTCCCACCACGTCAAATTCAGTAGTTGAGGTTCGTGCGTCCAAGCAGCCTTTAACCTTCTATTCGATGTCACATCGATGTGAATGAATGTGAGTTGATTGGCACAGTTGGTAGGGTACTGAGCTTACAACTCAGAGGTCGTAGGTTCGAAACTCGCTTAGGACCTGTTTTTTTTAGTTTTATATTTCTTATTTTCTGATATTTTTATACATAGTTACACTTTGATCAACCGGGTTTGGGCCTGGGTTTTCTTGTTTTTTTTTAGTTTTCTATTTCTTATTTTCTGATATTTACATATTCACTTCAATATTGTTATGTCACTACTAAATTTGGCACCGTTGGAATCGAGTCGGGAAAATAAGCTCTCGTAACTTTCAATGGTTTTCTAAACTTCGCCACGACGATTGGCGACAACTCAGGCTGAGCCGAAACATTCTCTATGGCTTAGCTGAAACGTTCTTTGCGTCATACCCCCAGAACATTCTCTAGAGATCGATAACCCAAGAGTAATTCTGGAATCCATTTACACAATGAAGAAAATGTAATACTACAAACTTAGCGCCCAACGTTATACTTTTTTGACGTCGCTTCACCACAAGAATATGCCCAACATCAGAGCTCTTCCCAAGTTGGATCGATTCCAAGTTTAGATCACAAAAGTCAGAGGAATTACTGTTGGGCCATCATTTTACTCCAGAGGATGTTCTGGGTATACCATTTAGGAAGGTTTTGGTTATGCTATCGAGAATATTTTGGATCTGTCCAGTTGAACTAAGTGCTCAGGTTTGTTATAAGTGCTAAGTTTACTAAAGCAATTAATTAATAGTAATAATGAGAGTTGAGACGAAGATAGCTGTCACTGCTCTATCTAAGACGATCATTTCAAAAAGGGAAGACGTTGTTTGTTGCCAGGTTGTCGTAGGGGAATTGAAAAGACATTTGACAGTTGATAATCGCCTTATGGTGAGCGATAGTCTAATGAGACGACAACCCCAGTAAAAAAAGAATTTGAGGTAACTCGAGAGATGGACGAAAAATCTCCATAGACATGTCACAGCTTTTGTGATTATCTATATATTATATATTTTCTTTCAGTTAAAACGATTCGGAAAATTTAATGCAGAAAAATTAATAGGGGGACCCAAATTTGAACATGTATCATTGCCCGGCCTCCTGAGATTGATGCTAGCGAAAAAAGTATCCTAGCGACATCTATGATATCATATTTAAACCACTTATTACTAAATAAACATCGAATATTTCACACAGGCCTCCATAAATAATATGTAAAATTATTTGTTTATCCCAATGCTTAAAATTAATTATTTAATATATACGATTATTTATTTTTACGAATATCTTCAATAATTTGAAAAAAAATCAACTTCATTTACCCCCACTTTGATAATTGAAAATGGGATGACAGGTAAAGCGGCCAATAATAAAAAAGCATGACATTGTTTATCGCGTAATGTAAAAATATCTCTCCATATATTAAATGTAATGAATTAAAAGTAATATTTTAATAAGAAAGGGGCGTAGTCCACGATACTCACGTATAACGTTTTCCCAGAACCTCAAGAATCGCCCACTCAAAAATTATCTCGAAAAATGAAAAATCTATAAAGCCCTTCCAAATCTCAGAAGTTGGCAACACAGCTTATATTTCTTTCTGCAATTGATTTGTTAAGGTTCTTATAAAACTTGGAATGAAAACATTTTCGATCTTGCAGTTAATTAATAACAAAAAGTAAGTTATCGCTGTACATAGATCGAGGTTCTAATATGTATATATACGACAGGGGTTGTAGAAAAAACATAGCTCACCTCTCTTGCCATCACGGCATTTCTTGTCTTCGGCCGTCTCTTTGCCGGCCCAAGCCCAATGCACTAACACAAAATCACTAAACTGAATCAGTCTCTGTTTCTCCATTGCTCTCCCTCCAGGGTTTCTCCATTCTCTGGCCAAATATATCTTCAAGACGATCTGATACCCTTACAAGCAGCAACCCTGCGATCTGCCCCCGACTACAACGCCATCTAGGGCCCGATCGATTCCGCGTAAGGCGGCGGTCACGAATTTGGAGTTTTGCGCTTGTGCCGTTTGGTTTTTCTTGCGACGCGCACTGGTTATATTCAACCGCCCAGAATTTTAAAATCGTGGGAGATTTCCAGACACCTCACGAAGTTACACAGACAGATTTAATAGGTTTTTTTTCATTTGTGCATCCACCCACATTGTTCTCATCAACACCCACATGCTTTTGATTATCTCAAAACGCCCAAAATTACATATCAAAGTTCAACAATTAAGAAAAATTTTTTCAGGGAAAAATTCCATGTAAGAAAATCGACATAAATTAAATTGAATAGCCTGCTTATTTACTTAATCACAGTCTCCTGTAACAATTGTTGTATTTAAGTAAAGCATGTTATCAATAGATGTCAAGATAATAGTATTTAATTTTTATAACGCGCCTTACAAATTTGAAAATTAATTTTCAAAAAGAAGAAGCAACATCTACTTCTCGGGGATATATGCCCCGACAGCTTATACCTATTACAATTCACAAGAAACAGTTCTCGGATATCTTCCCGATACAACCAACCATTCTGGTTTGTAATTAGAAGGGACAATATAATTATGCTCTTAGAGCTTCTCGACGGATGATATCTACCTTGTAATGATGAGGCGCAGATACGCCAAAGCCGGGCTACAAGTGATTGTGTCCCTTCTAATTACATACCAAAATGGTTGGTCATAGGTCTGTTCTCACAAGCATCACAGACAGTCTTTGACAATCCGGATTCGGCGCAAAGACTGCCTGTGATGCTTGAGAAAACAGACAGTATATCGTGAAGATATCCCAACCTCATTTAACTTCAATGTCTGTCGGGGCATGTAGCCCGACAAATAAATGTTGCTTCTTTGTGAACGAACTACTTTTTGAAAAGTAATTTTTAAATTTAAATGGCCTCATATTTTGTGTCAAAAACAGAAAAAATAGTATATTATAATACAAGGAATAGAAGGCGCTTGTATTGAACTTATAAGCACCGAGGTTTCCCAATCTGAGCGAAGCTGAAATACTACTTTTCTCTTTAAATGACTAAGATGTACATGGTAATGGCTGACGAAAAATGGTATTTTACACCAATTATATTATTGTCCTTGTGGTTAATGGACACCGTCCGAGACCATCTCTCTCACAATCACACACCAATTACAATATATCAATTTCTTAAATTAATTCAGTTTTGTAGCACTATATATCCCTTAACTTCAACTTATCAAATCTTAAATTGAGAAAATACACACAAGTTTAATAAGTGCTTCTAAATGATTAGAAGAGTTGTAGTCGTTGTATTGTCCAGATATTACACTTGTGGATTTTCTTCCTCAGAGATACTTGATAAAAGACCAGATTCCTGTTACCGATTTCAGACCAAATGAAGTAAAAGAAGAACATCAATTAAGATAATGTCTTAATAAAGATGAAATACGGTGAATATTAACATTGTCTATTTAATTAGAAGCTTACAAAATATGATAATATATCCATAGAAGTGGCAACTTTAGTTGGATGGTTGTATATTTATGAACAAGGCCCGAATCAAAAAAAGAAGCAGACCGTTTTTAACACTTGTGTATGCTGTGTTGACTAGTTTCTACTACTGTAATATTCTAGCCTTAGTATTTCAGTCTATATAGGAATAGGAAGTTGCGATTTAATCAGTCAAGTTTCAGGTTGATCGATCCCATTTGTTGATATTTGATTGCCAAGAGCAAGAATATTTCTGTTCTTGTATAAGCAGGGAAAATTATCCCCTGGGATATTACCCCATTATCACCCATCAAAAAAGAAGATGAAATAAATATACACATGCCACATACATAACCTAATAAATGTTTTCCACATGTAAATGTATAACAACGTTATAAAAATCTAATTTATTTGAAAAATGGGTCGTAAAGCAAGATTCAACAAAGACGGAGACGTTGTTAAAAAAGGACCTGGTAGAAAAGCAAAAAAGCAGAAAGAACCAAAACTTATAGGCTCTTTTTTAGGTAATGAAACATATTTTTCAATTTTCTGTTAAATACGTTATTTTTGTTTCACTTTTCAGATAAAAACGAAAATAACGATGACAAAAAGTTGAGTCATCGTCAAAAGATACGTGCAAGAAGGAGAAATAAAAAGATTCAAGAAAAACAAAAGTTGAAGGAAGAGACCAAAACTGTAAAAAACGGAAATGTTGAATCTGAAGAATCCTCTGATGATTCGGACTCTAACAATGCACTTAAACCTAGTACTTCTGGGTTTTCAGATGAAAATAGTCTTTGGTTAAAACCTAAAAAGAAAAGAAAATTGACAAATGGCAAAAGTAGCAGTGAAGTAGGTATGTTCTTATATGATTTTTATCACTGTACTAATTACTCCATGTTTATAATATAGAATGGATCGGATGAAGTCAATTCTGTTGAGCAAGAAGCAGAATCTGATGAAGAAGATGCTGAATCTGATGAGGAAGAAGATGAAAGTGTTGAAGAGGAGGAAGATGAAAGTGTTGAAGAGGAGGAAGATGAAAATGACAATTCAGAAGAACAGAACCTTAAAGTTCAAACTTTAAGTGACTTATCTGATGATGATTCAGAAGAGCAAGATGTTTTTTCAGACAATTCTGATGATGATGAGGAAGATATGCTGCCAATTGAAAAACAAAGTAAAAAATTGAGAAAACAACAAGAGAAAGATGCAAAGTTAGCTGAAGAAGAATTCCAAATGAACATTGCCAATCAGGAAAAATTCATTTTCCCATCCAAAGGCTCTGAAGATGAAGTAAAGAGTTTACAGGATGTACAACAACGGATCAGGGAAATTATAACTGTGCTAAGTGACTTTAAGACCTTAAGAGATGGAAAGCATTCCAGATCAGAATACCTAGACATTCTCAAAAATGATTTATGCACATACTACAGTTACAATGACTTTCTCATGGAAAGACTTATGCAAGTTTTCCCACTATCTGAACTTTTAGAATTCTTAGAAGCAAGTGAAGTACAGAGACCCTTGACAATAAGAACAAACAGTCTTAAAACAAGACGTAGAGAATTAGCACAATCTTTAATCAACAGAGGTGTCAATTTAGACCCTATTGGTAAATGGAGTAAAGTAGGTATTGTTGTTTATTCCTCCCAAGTTCCCATGGGTGCTACACCGGAATATTTAGCTGGACATTACATAATTCAGGTTTGTGAAGACTACAATCAAATAATTATTTCTTTTAAAAACAAATGTCTATTTTTTAGGGAGCTTCAAGTATGTTACCTGTTATGGCACTTGCTCCTCAAGAAAATGAACGTATTCTGGATATGTCTGCTGCTCCAGGAGGTAAAGCTTCACATGTAGCTGCCATAATGAAAAACACTGGAGTTTTATTTGCCAATGACATTAACAAAGATAGAATAAAAGCTGTTGTAGGTAACTTTCATAGAATGGGAGTTCTAAATTCTGTAATAACCTGCTTAGACGGTAGACAATATCCCAAATACATGAAAGATTTTGATAGAGTTCTTTTGGATGCTCCATGTACAGGTAAGCTTTTAAATTTCAACTAAAATATAACAATTGAATTGACTTTAATGTGTTTTTAGGCACGGGGGTTGTAGCAAAAGATCAAAGTGTTAAAACCAGTAAAGACGAAGTAGACATCCAAAGGTGCTACAATCTTCAAAGGCAGTTGCTCCTAGCCGCGATTGACTGCGTCAGCGCTAAATCTTCTACTGGTGGATATATAGTATATTCAACATGTTCCATATTACCAGAAGAAAACGAATGGGTGGTTGATTTCGCGTTGAAAAAACGCAACGTAAAGCTTGTAGAAACTGGATTGGACTTCGGCACAGACGGTTTCGTGAATTATCGACATCATAGATTCCATCATACGATGAAATTAACGAAGAGATTCTATCCGCATACACATAATATGGATGGATTCTTTGTAGCCAAACTTAAAAAGTTTTCTGATGTTATACCAAAATCGGAAAAAACTGAAGATGAAATAGAACTAGAAGATGGTGATGATAAAGTGGAAGATGCAGATAATGAAAGTGATGAAGTAGAAGATGAAAACAGTGATCAGGAAGATGAAGATGATGATGTGGAAGAAGAAAACAGTGAACAAGAAGATGAAGATTATGAAGAAATAGAGGAAGTAAAAGAACCTCCAAAAAAGAAAAAGAAAAAACAGCTTATGGTTAAAATGTGAATAGGATAAGTTTTATAAATAAAGATATAAAGAAAATTAATTGTTTTCATAGATATTGCCACTGTAAGTATGGTTCATTTACGATAAGTTTGCAATTTTGACATTCGTAGTAACAATTGCAGCCACTGAACAAAATCTAAATATCCAAAGTGTAAATGGAATAATTAATGGTCGCGTTCATCACAACGTAGCGATCACCAATTTCCTGCTGAACGCGTGTTTTGTTAACTGATCAGATTGAGCGATATGGTATCAGTCACCATTTTTTCAATCAGAATTAAAATACGCTACACGCTACCGATTGATAATGCATTAACTGTCATTTATGACATACGCTGGAAACATATTATAAATATCTTTGTTTGGAGAAATTTTAGTTTGTATTTTAGCGAAAATGAGTGAACAGCCGGAGGTGACTTATTTCATTAATAAATTGTATAGTTTGTCAGGAAATTCAACTCTTCATAGTATGCTCCAAAGTGGGGAGTTCAATTTATTGTAATTTAATCCCATTTTTTAATGGTTAGAAGTAATATCTATTTCATAATTGTCGTATATATCAAATAAAATTGAGTTGTTGTATTCATTTACATTTGACATATTATGTCGATGGTTTTATTAGCACGTTCAGCAGAATTACGAACTGATGGATCACTCTAAAAATCGCTACCTGATCAACTTTGTTGGGATGAACGCGATCAATCATATAAAGTTGAAAGTTACGGTCCAAAAGTTGGCAGCCGTGTCGGGGGTTGCCAGACTTATGTTCAAGGCCTTCTTAAACTAGGCTGGGGCACTTGGGCACACAAGAATTTGGGTCCCTTTTGGAAAGTAAAAAAGCGAATTATAATAACATTGTTTTACTAAGTATGACCATTTATAGGTAATCGAATACAGTATGATATAATATGTCATTAAATCTTATACATTAAACAACTTATCAACATATTTTTATGCCAACAGGCAAACTTATCGTACCTAAATGAACTTTATGCACAGACCACATCTTTATGTAGGTACCTAGATTTTTATAAAATGTGTGAATGTGAAACTATTAATAATTGTGATTCCTGTGAATAACCAAGACTGTAGCAACATTCACACATATGGAAATCTACATACCGTATGTCTAAAATTGAATGGATGAGATGTACATGGTGGCACAATAATTATTTCGTTGCGATGCCTATTTTTCAACTTTTTGCCTGCTTTCGACACTCACCACTAGACACCGCCACTATAGCCTTCTTTAAAACTTAAAACCATTAGACCTTTTTAGCTTTTGTGTTCTGGATTTATTAGTGTTTATTTCAATAGCTGTTAACTTATTTTAGTCAGACAGCATCATTTTCCTATTTTTATCCTTGAAAACCTCTTACCAAAACTTGTAGTAATTTTCAATTGAACTTGGATGATAAACAATGAAAATAAAATAGGAAATGTACAATGATTGAGGTGTTATTAGATTTATGGCATTTCCAAAACAAAGCAGGTATCTGGCAATGATTTTCAATGTCCCCTGTATAGCGTCGATTAGCAAGTGTGGGTCTTGGGCAATAGCCTTATTCTACTTGTTTTCACATTATCTCGTTGGTGAAAACGGCTTTCGGTCTAATAGTGAGATTTTAAAAAAATCATTAGTCTTGGATTGGGGGGTGGGGGGGGGGGGGAGGCCGGCTTGGAAATGAACCCTTCAGCAACAGATTTTGAGTCTTGAATTAGCAGAAGCCCTATCTAATTTATACCTAGAATGTTTGGCTTGGTCGTTTTGCTTGTTACTGTGTGCAATGACTGGCCTATAATATAATATTACATAACTATCGGTTGGGATTGTGTACTTTCAGTTTTGTTCTTATATTACATAAACATAACTGTGAATACAAAACCAGTTTAGTGCTAAATACATACAGTAAGTTCTATTGGAATTTAAGTAGTTATGCCTAGTACCTATTTAACCTTACTTATCCATTGATAACATGTCTATCAAAAGTGTTTGTTTGATGTTAACTGTTTTAAATTGTATTTACCTAATGTATTGTACTGATAACGGTAGGTATTTTTATCAACAACATAATTTTCAACAACTTTAACTCAGCAGTTATGTGATTTGTTTTAGCGTTGAAAGAAAACATGGAGAAAGAAGAAATCGTTCCTGATGTTATAGATAAAGTACCGGACCAAGTTGTTGAGGTTAGTGCCAATTTTAATTTTTATATAGGTATACGAGGGTATGTTAAAAAATACTACTTTAAGTTTTATACGAAGCTGACATCTAGCAACTTTGTTTTTTTTAATTAAACAATTTGATATAATCGTTAGGAGGGAATAAATAAACGTTGTTACTGTGTACGTACAGCGTATGTAAGAAAAGTTAATTTCAGGTAAATTACCCTAGTGGAGTTCAAGTTAACTTAGGAAAAGAGTTAACGCCAACGCAAGTAAAAGACGAACCTATTGTAAAATGGACTGCTGATAATAATACATTGTATACGGTGGCTATGGTTGGTGAGTTTCAAAATGTTAACGTATTGCATACCTTCCACCTTTTATAACTTAGTGTTATATAAAAAAATATCTCTAGATCCAGATGCTCCAAGTAGAAAAGATCCCAAAGTTCGTGAAGTACTACATTGGTTGGTTGGAAACGTACCAGGTACAGATATAAAAAGTGGAGATGTTATTGCAGGATACAGAGGCTCAGGACCCCCATTGAATTCCGGTTTACACAGATACATTTTTCTCATTTACAAACAAAAAAACAAGATTGCATTTTCCGAAAAACGTACTGATTCTACGTAAGTTTACAATATCTATGAGAAATTAAAAATTGAATTATAATTTTTGTGTTTTTAGATCCAGAGAAGGTCGTCTTAACTTTTCAATAAGAAAATTCGCTGAAAAGTATAATTTAGGTGAACCTATTGCTGGAAATTTCTACCAAGCTCAATGGGATGAGTATGTACCTGTACTACAAGCTTTGACTAAACCATAAATTCTTATACATTTTTATTGTATAAATTGTAATAAAATAAACAATTTGTCAGTTAATTATAATAAAGTGGTTTCAATTATTAGGTACACTCCATACCATTTTGATTAAACAGTTTTCATGTGTTGCAGTGTATCGGAAACTATTCAAAAATATATTTTCTCTTGAATTTTATAGGTAACGAGAGATTCGATTATATTATTATATACAGGGTGGGGCACTATGAACGAACTATTCTCTGGCGTCTTAACGGCAAAAATAATTAGAAAAAATAAGACGTAGAATTAAGTAGATTACTTAGGACTATAATTTAAAAATATTTTGGAATATACAGATTGCTCCAAAAAAACGTGCCGTATCAAAGTTAGGTTCCTTTGAATGAAACACCCTGTATTTTATCATATTTTTGAATTGTACTATTAAAAATAATGTAAGTTCATTAACATTTCCCTATACCTATCCAGTTCAATTTCCAGGATAAATCGATTTTACATAATTTGTAGACCCTCCGAAAAAATACAATAACTTCAAAACAAAACGAATAACCACATTTACTTTACACCATCTCACTAGAAGCTTTCAACATTCTGTTTCCAATATTTACTGGTATGCTATCATATACAAGGTGTTTTTAATATGACAGTATAACACTAACCATTTAATACATACATTTCTGGCTTAATTTAAATGGAACACCCTGTATCTGTTGGGTCTGTTAAACGTGGGAATTTATTACCTTTCAGTTGGTGTGGCTGCAGTTATATGGTGCGTCTATTGATTACAGTGTAATTGTGCGGCGTTACCTAAACAATATTTTTCCACAAAAATGGATTGGGCTAGGGGGTCCTTATCTTTGGCCGGCAAAGTTCCCATGCTTGACGCCATTAGACTATTTTCTTTGGGGTTACATAAAAAGTATTGTCTACCATACAGAGCCAACCACTCCTGAGAACATGAAGGATAGGATAAGGATAGCTTTTCAAACAGTAACACCAGAAATGTTAAAGAAAGTGAACAATAACTTTTTTTTTAAAAGGGTTCAAATTTGTATCCAACAAGATGGGCGTCACACCTTCTTTGAATTTTTTGTACCTAGTTATTTTTTTATAATTTTAAAGCTTATTGTATCTGCATGCCCAAAAATAGTGTACTTACCCTTAATAAAATTCTGATTTAAGAGACTATTAATTTATCAATAATAAATCATACAACAAAGCACTAACTGTCAAAATAACAAATTTAAAATTTTTAAAAAAGTATCATGTCATAGGTAACTAGATGTCAGCAAATAATTGAATATTAAAAAACAAATTTAAAATTTCTCGAGAACTATCAGAGCTAGATATAGGCAACCCTGATACCAACTGGAAGGTAATAAATTCCCACGTTTAACAGATCCAACAGATACAGGGTGTTAAATTTAAATTAAGCCAGAAATTTATGTATTAAATGGTTAGTGTTATACTGTCGTATTAAAAACACCCTGTATATGATAGCAGACCAGTAAATATTGGAAACAGAATGTTAAAAGCTTCTAGTGAGATGGTGTAAAGCAAATGTGGTTATTCGTTTTTATTTTGAAGTTATTGTATTTTTTCGAAGGGTCTACAAATTATGTAAAATCGATTTATCCTGAAAACTGAACTAGATAGGTATAGGGAAATGTTAATGAACTTGCATTATTTTTAATAGTACAATTCAAAAATGTGATAAAATACAGGGTGTTCCATTTAAAGGAACCTAACTTTGATACGGCACGCTTTTTTGGAGCACCCTGTATATTCCAAAATATTTTTAAATTATAGTCCTAAGTAATCTACTTAATTCCACGTCTTATTTTTTCTAATTTTATTTGCCGTTAAGACACCAGAGAATAGTTCGTTCATAGTGCCCCACCCTGTATATATATATCATTGAAAGTAGGTACCACTTTTCCAAACAAGTTAAATAACATCCATCAGGAAAAGAAAAGGCTAGAGGTGGGCTCATTTTTAGTTCCGTTATCTATAAATATAATGCATTGTGTGTGACGGATCAACGCACAGCCTTTGTATGACGGAGGCATCCGATAAAGGATTTTCGAAATTCTACCAATAAGGGGGTTAAAAACAGGGGGAAAAGTTTGTACGAGACAACGTGATTTGTTGGTCCAATCTACTTTAAATTTTGCATAAAAATTCTTTAATAAAATTGATGTAAGATATGTTTCGTATTTTATTGAAACTGGTCGCCTAACAAGGTTAAAAAGGGATAGGCAATTATTTTGGGGGTGATTTGTATCGAAGTTAATATCAATACTCCTTAATGCTTTTGATTTCAACTGCCAACGGCAAATCGCGGCACAGTGTGGACGCGGCTTAACCTTGCAAACAATAGGGACACGACTGATTTGCGTCTAATTTGTTAACTTTTTTGAATATGGTAGTAATTGAGGCAGTTTTTTCCATATCGGTGGTAGTGTGTCTGTGAAAGAAGTATTCATTTCACGTGATATAGGGTGACGTAGAACCTCAGCACATGATTTTAAAATATGAGATAATATATTGTCAAGGCCAGGTGATGTATTTTAGCGATTCAAGAATTTTACAGAAATGTATGGCAATGGTGTAATTAAATCTTCTTGTGTGAAGGTATTCGAAAGTAGTAGTAGTAGAATAAACCCTTTGTGGGATTTCTACTTCAGCCCATGGAGTATATTTAAATTATACGTTGGTAAGCTACTTGGCAATAAAAGTACCTACCAACAATGTATTATACTATCTTGCATGGTATCAAACACAAAATTTTTGAAGTGGAACATCATATGTTAGATCAGTTTATCATTGATATTTCATTGTAATATACTTTGAATACACATTTATGTAGCTATATAGAATTTATTGTTTTACATTAAAAAATGTCATTTAAAGAGATTAATGTAGAGGAAGTATACCAAAAAGACAACAATCTTAAAAAGGAAGATGTACAAGCTTTAAGAGAGTGGATAAACAAGCAGCCACATTTGCCACTAGTAACAGGTAATTATTATACATTATAATATATGCGAATAAAATACTTTACTTTATCTACGACTTATAATTATTTTTTTTAATTTTAAATACAAATCGTACAGAAAATATTTTTGCTTTTTGGATAAGTTGACCTTCCTCTGTGCACGTAATAATGAGCTTCGTCATTTCAAATAGATCTTCCTGCATATATTTTTGCCTTTTAAAATCCTTAGGAAATATTGAATATTTGTAAAGTGATAATGATACTTAAATGCCATAATTGTGAAGTGGTAGATACATTTACATTATCTTCGACGAAGTTAAAATAATACATTTAGATGGCAATGACTGCTACAATAACGATTATTGTAAATTGTTGGTGTTTATTGAAAGTCACAAAGAATCGTATATCTAAAAAAGAACTTTGAGGAGAACCATACTTAAAACTCCCTCTGTATACTTTGGCAAGTTTATCTGAAGCCGTGAAAGGAATGCAGTCGAA
>CAJUYG010000604.1:129156-142915 GCA_910591675.1 Galerucella calmariensis
CCAGAAGGATTTCCATGGCTGCTGACGGTGTGGAGCTGATAGCACCAGTGATTGCCAGACAAGCCTGTCTCTGTAAACCAGAGAGCTTTGCTTGGGCCGTTCGCTGTAAAGCTTTTGGCCACCAGGCAATAGCTCCATATGTGATCATTGGTCTAACAATCATCACATATATCCAATAGATTTGTTTGGTTTCCAAGCCCCAAGATTTTCCACAGATCCTGCGACATGTCCACAAAAATAGTCTGGCCTTATGGATAACTTTTTCCAAGTGAGCGTTCCAAGTAAGTTTCTTATCTAGGATAATCCCCAAATATTTTACTTCCGCTGCAAATGGAATAACCTCACCATTGTAGGAAAGTGGTGGAAGATCCTCCAACTTCCTTTTTTAGGTGAAGGGAACTATTACAGTTTTGCTGGTGTTAACAGACATCTGTTCCCTCTGACACCAACTGTGGACATCGTCCAACGTCTTTTGGAGGACATTATATGCTACCCTTCCTGACTTGGTCCTTGCCAAGATGACAAGGTCGTCTGCATACGCTTGCAGTTCTGCCCCTTCTCTTTCGAGATCGCTAAGCAAGTTATCCATCAAGAGAGACCACAGTAGGGGAGATAGTACTCCGCCTTGTGGCATCACCTGGAAACCTTAAAGCTGATGGTCTCGTTCTGAAGGGATGTAGTGGCTGTCCTATTTGTGAGCATGGCATATATCCAACCAGTAATGGTTGGTTTGATGCCCTTTTCAGTCAAAGCTGAACCAATGGAGGTCGGTAGTGCATTGTTAAATGCTCCTTTGATGTCAAGAAATATGGCCACCGCAATCTCCTTGTTGTTAAGGGATTGTGTGATTCTCTCAACAAGGTTGTGTAAAGCTAAATCTGTTGATTTGCCAGTTTGATAAGCATATTGATGGATGCTCAGGGGGGAATTATATAAAGCTACCCGCCTGATGTAGCAATCCAGTGCTTGTTCAAGTCCTTTAAGAAGGAAAGATATTAGGCTAATTGGTTTGACTGATTTATGGTGGTATGGGTGGTATGTAATTCCACGCCAGACTAGCTCTATACAGTTTAATGAGGATGGGTAGAAGTAATTCCAGTCCGTTTTGCAGCAGAGCTGGAAATATGCCATCCTCACCGGGAGATTTGAAAGGCTGAAAAGTTTTGATTGCCCATTCAACTGCCGGTGCGGTGGCAGCCTCCCAATCGATATTTTTTAAAGTGCGGAGGTCGATTGTTATCCAGAGTCAAACTTCCAGGAAAGTTATTTTTAATCAAAAGCTCCAACGTTTCTTTTCTAGAGGTCGTGAAAGTGCCATCAGGTCGCTTCATCGACCCAATCTCGGCAATAGACTCTTCAGAGAGAATCTTGTGAATTCTAGTACTACGAGGTATATCAGAAATACTCTTATACTTTTTCCAAGACTCCCGCTTTGCCTTTCTGATTCCTTTATTGTAGCTTGTTAGAGTAGTTTTATAAAGCTCCCAGTTGCCTGACTCTTTAGCTCGGTTAAATAGTCGTCGAACTTCTTTTCCTCGCTTTTCTAGGCATTTGTTCCACCAAATAGAGTTGCGATTATCTCTTTTAGTCTTTAGTGGACAGTTTTCATGATAGGAGGAGATCACTGCTTCGCGAAGCTTTTCCGCTGCAGTATCTATCCCATCACAACTGTTGATTGTGGTGAAACCATCCCCAACGTACCGTTGAAAGGAATTTCTATATCCACTCCAATCAGTAGCTTTTAAGTCACGATATTCCACCACTGGCCTCTGACCTATTTCAATGCTGAATTGAATATGTCTATGATCCTAACACGAAGGTTCAGTAGATACAGCCCATTGCCGTATCTTATTGCTCAGAAAGTTTGAGCTGATAGTTAAATCTAACACCTCTGATCTGTTTCTAGTTACAAAGGTTGGTTCGGAGCCCTTATTTATAACTGATAGCCCTTCCCCTAGTATATAATCAAAGAGTAACTCACCTTTGCGATTAATATTCGTGCTGCCCCACGATGTATGGTGTGAGTTGGCGTCACAGCCTATGACTAATTGAAGTCTGTTCTTCTTGCTATAGTCGATCAATCGTCGTATAGCAAGAGGGGGTACAGTATCCATGTCTCCTGGGAAGTATGCAGAGCAGGCGACTATGTTTGTCATGCCATTCTTCTCCGGTAAGTACATCTGGATGGCTACTACATCTGGAGTGCAAAAGCCTGTAAGCAAGAAATAATTAATATTTTTCCTAATGAGTAGACATGCTCTAGGTTTCACCCCAGGGCAGGCTATTACCTCACCAGGAATATTGCTGAGACCGGTTACTCGGTCTGTGTTTCCTGTCCATGGTTCTTGCAGGAAGGCAAGGTCGATTAAGTCGTCCTTGAACCTTTTGCCAAGGATGTAAGAAGCGGCCTTGGCATGCTGTAAGTTTGCCTGTAAACAATTGAATGTGGCAGAGTGTTGGGTGCCGCAGGCAAACTTATATCTCCTCAAACACTGGGAGGATCAGTCGATGGGTCAATTAAGACGCCACCATCTGCACCTGCCAATGATGAGGCTGTATTTGGTGCTGTCGACGAGGTTTGATCACCTTTCGTCGCCGGCCCAGCTGGTTTTTTTGGTGCCTTTGTCGAGTCCATAATGGCCTTCGATTTCGGGACACCAAGTCCAATCTCTTTTGCCGGTTTCCTGGAAGAGACGTTAGCCGTCTTCATCTTGGGAAATCCAGCTTTCCCAGCTTTCGGTTGGCTGGTGCCTTGGCTACGTTCCGGCGGTGCACTACCCCTAAGCTTGTGAGGAGTTTTGGTTCTCCTCACTGCCGCAGGGGATTTTCCGCTCGGTCCCGGGCCGTGGATTTTCTCAGATCCTTCCGAGGGACCTGGTTTTGCTGCCTGTTGGGAGGAAGACCTGGTTTTAGGGCGGAAAACAACCTGCCCAAAACCCAAGTAAGGTTTAAAACCCACCCTCTCCAGCTCGGCCATAGATCCATCGTCAATGGCGAAGGTCCATGTTTGACAAGGGCCTGTAACTTCCTTGTGTAGAACAGTCCACTCCAAGGTTAACAGACCATGGTTCATTTTCCTCAGTCTAGTGAGGACCTGTTCAGAGGTTAGTCTATGACTGCTCTCATCAGGTATGTAAGCCACACAGATGTGTGGCTTTGGGAGTTGGTCACCTAAGACGCATCTCAGGGAGGCACCATCCCATGGTCGAAGGGTATTGACTACTCCAGTCAACCATGAAACACTCTCCTGATCTACACAGGTGACCTGTAGCCATCCAGGCCCGAATGTACAGCTCTGGGACTGCACTTGTGGACCACCTTCCGGAATATTCTCTACAGCGGCCAAAATAGCGTACTGAAGAGATTCCAGTTGGTTGGTCGTTATGGAAGTTGTCGGATGTTCAAGATGTAAAATTCCCACCTTGATACCGGATACAGCCTGCCCATAAGAGGGTTTTTGTAGGTCAGTTTTACCTGACTCTACAACTGACACAGCCGAGCAGGGCTTTTTTGCCTCTTGTGCGAGTGAGTCATCATTAGAGCGTAAGCGCTTGCTCGAACCAGTCACAGAGGGAATATTCTTAACCTCTTTCGACTGATCCTGCTTTCGCTGCTCTAAGATTTGGTTCAAGGCGGATTGGTAAGGTATCCCGCTCTTTAGGAGACGACTAAGTCGCTTCCTAGCTGCACCCCCTAGTTTCCTAAGTTTGCTTTCAGGTGTTGGAGAACTAAGGAGCTCTCGTTCCTGATCGGATATTACAGGGAGGTCAGTTGGAGTCGATCGATCGACTTCCATCTCCTCTGTAGAATCTTGAATGAATTTTTTTGTTACTTCTTCCATTTAAAGTCCCACGAGTAGCTAGGGAAAATATGTCCATCATGGCAGAGCCCCGCATTACCATGATAAGACTTACTTACGACGAGAGGGCGCCCAGTATCTCGAAGGTTCCGTTAGTGACAGATGATGGGCTCACTGTCATACATCCCCTCGTTACGGATACGCACACCTTAGGATTAAGCCAAAAACCGTTGGGATGTCATTTAGTCAGAGAATAATAGCACCAAAATGATCCTGTTATTCCCATTACCAGCGGTGCTAACGTGGTAGCAGACACCCGATAGCTGAATTTGTCCGCTATTCCATAACCTAAGCTAACATACATGCAAAAGCAGCAAGCAGTAGCTCAAGCAGTGCAACAACGAACAAAGACAGTTTGTTTGGCTTGCCCAATAATCTCGTTTCTTCGATTTTACCCCTATTGTTTCCAACATTACATCTGTGCTGATACCGTAAAAGGGCTCCAATCCCCTAAAGAGTGCTACAGACAGTCTCTTTGCTAGTTCATCTGCTATTGCATTTCCATCCATCCCACTGTGTTCTGGAACCCACAGTGTAACTCTTGCCTGCCTCATGAAGTTTTTCTAGGTATTCCAAAACCATTTTATATACACAAGAACTCAGAATAGCTGTTTAACTATCCTCTCCTTTTTTTTATTAGTCCGTCTAATAAAGACTTCGGTCTTACTATAGCGAGCTAGCTTGTTGTATTTTTGTTCGCCCTTCCTCAAAGCACCGAGTCCAGCACCTTTATCCCCTGTACCAGGCAGTACAAGTTCTTAGCTGGGTGTTTTCTACAGAGCTCGGCAAAAGTCCGGGACCGGACAAATATCAAAGGAAATATAAATTTTTTGAAACATCTTCATATACCACGAATTTTACTCCAACACTCTATATTTTATTGAATTTTCTGATTGCCCCTAAGAAATATAATACTCCTTCATACCTAAATACAGAGGGTTCCGAGTTATGCTGACTTTTTTAAAAATGTGAACATTTCGAAATAAATTAATAACTCATAGATATAACAAATTCTAGCAAACTTTCTCTTACATCTAAATAGTTGGACATTCGTTGAATGTAATTCACGATTGAGTACTAAATATCTCTTTACAGGGTGTTCAGAATTTTCAGTTTCATTATTAGATCATTTAATGTGCACTTTCAGGCTTATTTTAAATGGAACACCCTGTTTTTTCATAATTCATCATATTCAAAAAAATGTCCTCTTCCGAATGGTATGAAGGTGTCCCATACCTATGTATTATACTTTTCGTGAAATTTACTAATTTATTAACTTTTATGCTAAATTCATTTTAAAACATCTGCAATTCTCTCTAAATTTCAAACTAATGATCTTGGCATAGTTGTTGTAAGAAACTAAATAGATCACGTTGTAAGCCATCAGAAAATATGGGGTTTTGCTATCCTATACCGAGTGGTTAAAAAGATATAGCCACTTTCACAGAAAAATTATAATACCTAGGTAGGTATAGGACACCCTCATACCATTCGAAATTTTTTTGAATATGGTGAATTATTAAAATACAGGGGGTTCTATTTGAAATAGGCCTGATACTGCACATTGAAATATCTAATAATGAAACTGAAAATTCTGAACACCCTGTGGAGAGATAATCAGTACTCAATCGTAGAATATATTCAACGAATGTCCAACCCTCTGTATTTCGGTATAGGGATCTTTTATATTTTTTAGTGGCAATCAGAAAATGCAATAAAATATAGGGTGTTCCATAAGAAAAAATATAACTTGGATACGCCACACTTCATTGGAACACTCTGTATATTTCAAAGTATTTTCAAATTATAGTTTAAGCAGGAGTTAAATTTGTGGTATAAAAAGATTTTCCAGAAAATTTATATTTTCTTCGATAATTGTCCGGTCCCAAACTTTTGCCGAACTCTGTATATATTCCAACGTCTTCTTTGGGGCGACGACTGTAGTGGAACGCGTTTGATGCGATAATTACAGTCAAGCAGTGTCGAACATGGTTAGTACTTGGATGGGCGACCATGCCAGGGAAAACCATCGTATAGGGCCCGTACAGCCTGCAGTGGACTATCATATCACAGCTTGCAGGCATACCAATGAGCAAGAGGTATAATGTAGATATGCCGTCTTTCGGAGGAGACGTACAACCGAGGTCTCGAATCCATGGAAGTTGGGCTCGTTGAAAAACGCTACCACTGGTTGGAGCACTAGTGGGTTCGCCAAAATTTCCGGTTAGTGGTAGAGTGCTCCCGGCGTCGGTGATTAGCCTCAGTCGCAGAAATAGACCGACGTTAAATAACAGAATAAAAAAAAACGTCTTCTTGCGGTGGTCCACGATCAAAAATCTCGCATGTGTACAAAATTTGTTTAATCCTTTAATCCTTATCTGCCTGTAAGATCTCCGATGTATAGCTTAAATTCATGTAGGTGGTCCTTTACCAGTTATTAAACTTGATATAGTTATCAGCTGATATCTTGCTAGTGTAAGCAGTTTTGCTGTAAGTTTCTGGTTATTTTATGAAGGTGCTCACATGCGTTTGTCTTCAGTTCTTCGATAAAGCTCCTTACTAGTCTTGACGTCACTTTCTGGCTAGATATTGCCTCGAGTGTTGCCTGACTATGTCATCTGTATCTGTATCAGCTTGCCATTATTTATTCAGTCGTTTGAATTGTACTCAACAGCCCAGGCACTTGATCTGAATCTTTGTACCATTACTCATGTTATCTACTTCCATTTCAGAAGCTTCGTGTCTTCTATATAGGTAACTAGATTGACAGGAAGGATTTTGTGTAGTTGTTATGGTTGTTTTAAGTATTTTCTCTCCAAAGTGATTTCGTCTGAGTTTTGCTGCGTGTACGCATTGCAAAATTGCATGAAATGCAGAAGTGCCATTTTCCAGATATAGGATATAATCCCGCCCAAGTGCCATTTGCAGTTCTAGATCCGTTAATGTATCATGTCTGTCCCTATCTAATGGTACTAAATAATCTGTCAATTTATTCCTTTCTGTCTTCTATATATTTTATTAATATCGATCTGGGCAAGAAATGAGGTATATATTTTTCAGGAAGGGGAAGGGTAACTTTGTATATTTATTTAAAATATTAATTTACCTTTTTATTGTTGGGAAACTATGCTTTTGCTGTAATATGTTTATTGTTGTAGGAAGCTATGCCAATAAGATTGAAATATGTGCATTTTATCAATGTAGTATCCTTCATGGACAAAATTTTTGCTTTATTAAAGCAGCTTATTCACAAAGACATTATTAATATGGTAAGTGAATTTAGCAGCGTAAATACAATTGAAATTTGATGAATAGGGCAATTTACAGTCCACGGGATGATAAAAAAGGACTGCCATATTGACATTTCTAGTTTTCTTAAAGTAAAGAGAAGAAGCTGAAGTTTGGCAACGTCCCCAATTTTGTTTTGTAGCGTCATCTTCTTTTTATCGCGAATAAACCATATTAGATATTGAAAATATTAGATTTAATGCTATTATAACCCCTTAGAAATTTTTTGGAAAATATTTTTCCTGTGGACGATCACTAAGAAGAAACAACTAGCTACTATTCTGGCTATATACAACGACATACATATTGAATTAGTTAAAAGGGGTTTTCAATTAAAAGGGACAAGGCGTACCTATTTGCGCCTTATAAGTACAAGTATACACCACATAAGTTTTTGAGAAACGTTTCGGAAGAATACACACACAGTTCAAGGCAGGACGTAGCCAGGTTTTAATAATTTCAAGAAAATAAAACGACATAAATCTTGTTGGGCTTGAAAAGATCCTTTCTGGAATAGCAGTGGAAAACGGCATGGTAGCCAATATTGGCAACAATGTGTAGATATTTGTAAAATTTTATCCAAAGATTACAGAATAAAAATTTAAGATGTTTCACTCGTTCGAATTTATCGCGTAAACGTAAAGCACCGATGCCGCTGGTGACTTGGATGGTACAGTACGTCGCTACATCCTTACTTGCATTTAATTTGGCATATTATACGGGGCATCGCCCGTCGAGCGCTGTTATTTTATAACGGTGTTTATTGGTTGTTCGTGTTTTATATTTATGTTGTATTGTATTTTCTAAATTTATTAATCAATTGTAGAAATGAGCAAAAAGTCAAATTAATATTTTTCTCTTTAATAGCAAAGCTTAAACACTAAATATTTTGTAATATTTGCTTATACAAAATTACGGATTTATTTTTATAATAAGGATATTATATAAACAAGTACATTAAGCAAGAAAACACAAAAATTCAATTCTATAACCTACCAAAGTGGAATTGGTCAGTTCCTTTTGCACGAATTTACTAAATTTTCTTTTCATCATCCATGTAATCAATTTCCTTTCAAATATTATGACTCTATACCAGAGTCTGTATATATTTTACTCTCAAATGTATATTGAAAGATTTGAAAGACAATAGATTAAATTTAACACATAAACCAAACTCCAAACTTAGTGTTTTACAACATTTATAAAAATTTTTAATAAAGGTATCCTGCAGCTGCTTCTCTTTTTACTGTTTTAACCTTGTCAATCCAAAAAATACGCGTTATTTAAAGATCAAAATTTAACATTTAGTGGCCCTATTATTCTGGTGGCTAATGAGTATATTTAATTGAATTTGTGATAAATATCTGCTAGATTATCAATAAGTATCACAAAATTACTAAGTTGCTGAATAAAAACTAAATTGATTCATTTTAAAAATTCAAGTTTATTTTTTACTTACCTTCTCAAATTCATATCCCGAACATTTTTCGAAATAATTAACATTTAAAAATAAACCTTTGTGTTAAAGAATCCTATCAAATTAAATATATATTTATCTAATTACCCCTGTATAGCTTAAAGTAAAATAAGCTTTTCGAACTTCTCTGGTATCTACCGGTCTCGTTATTGACAATAAAAGTGAGTCGTAAACATAATTTATGAGAGCGGCGTCCGTTTGGGACAGCAACTTGAATCAAACCGCCCCGGAGTGAAACATCTTATATTTTTATTCTGTAATCTTTGTTTTATCTAAGCATTCCAACGCCCGTGGTTCAAGGTTGGACATAATTAAAACTCAATAATATTCGAAACTATTTACAGTCGTCTAAAGGTCATTTTAGATTAGACAATTTTTCGTGCAATATTTAGTCCAAGTTTTGGAACAATATGTAGAATAGATTTCTTGTGTGAAATATTGGCCATATATCTTAAGCTATTTAAGACTATTCCAATTTTTTGAACAATATTTAGTTCAAGATTCGGCGCAGTGATTTGATTTGATGATAAAATGAATATAAACTTTTCAAATTCAAAAATGTCGTCAGTTATGGAATAGGAAAATTTGAAATATTTATTAAATTGCACGGCTGCTCATGTCACTAAGCGAATATTAACTTTAAAACAGAGGAGAAGGAGACGTCGCAAAATTTGTCAAAATAAGTGGTCAATGAAACGATCTAATGGTGCCTAGCTTTGCCACTACAGATTTTACGGCTAAACTTGTTATGATAATCTTTGTGTTTTACATTGTACAAAAAAGCTTGTTTTGAGATTTCCTCAATTAACATTTCAATATCTCGTTTATTCCAATACATATTTTTCAACCACTTGACTTAACTTGACATAACCACAAATTATCAAGATTAATGACATTTTCTTAGAACATTTTCATCGTGAAACAGAAACACAAACAATAAATTAAATTGTTAAGAAAATAGAACCTGTTCTATTTTTTTTTTCACAATTTGACAGTGGACAATTTTTAATTTCAGACTTAACAATTTGAATTGTTCCAAAACTTGAACTAAATATTGCACAAGACAATTTTCTAATCTAAAATGACCTTAAATAATAATCAACCATATTTTTTCAGTTTCTCGTACACACAGAAATCGAGAGTCTATATAAATACGTTCCTAAAGAGATTCTTCCAGAAGAATACGGTGGGAAGGAAGAACCAATCAGCAAATTACGTGGTAACTATAACTATATATATTAAAATGATTGAGAAACTTTGATCTTCCCTTCCTCCAGCATTAACCACAAAAATTCTCGATAAAAGGTCGTCTTGGATTGGGAGATTTTAACAATCCAACTGTTTTTCTTAAAGTTGAGGATCAATTTGTAACAAAAAGTTGATGGGACTCACCCTAAAACCCAATGGCTATATACATAAGGGTTGTTAGATCAATAATATCTTATGAATCAGTAGTGTGGTTGATGAAGACACTGTAAGTGGAAGCTGCTATTGAATAGCAAACAAACAACAACAAAGGCTTGCCGAATCTGCCTCAACTACACATTTTTAAATAAGGCAAAACGAGATGTACAGATGCGTTCGTATTCTAAATTTTCTGTGCAACAAATCTCAAAAAATACAATGAATTGAGATTTCATATTCTCAGAATCGAATTCTCTAGGCTTTCTTTTGGGGATAAGGTCTTGGCGTTCAAATTGGTGACCACAATATGTCAAAACTGTCAACACCATCTCTTGATGGCTTACATTTTTTTTATAACAATTCAAAACCTGACCAAAATACCTCATCCCCAAGACAAAGGTCCAAGTTATATTATGTTTAAATTTCAACTCTCAATTTTACTGCATTCTTTAGATTTGTTGCATACAAAATGATCCAAATTTTGTCGCAAGTCAGGGGTGCCAACTGTTTTGAGCTGTCTAAATTGTGAGGCCCCTCTTAACACAGATTATTACTAACTCAGCAACACAGCCAACCGCACGGTACTGACTATTAAAAGATTATTAACAAGCTAACAGCGGATGAATTAATGGGCAAACTATTAAAGCAAGTTCCAAATAACTTTACCAGGTGGGCAAAGGAAAGTCAGGAAGTAAGGTATAAAGCCTCTTCTTGTGAGTGATTCATAAGGGTAGGTGAGGGCTATTGCTGATTGGTGCGTAAGGAGAAGGATATTTCAATCAATAACTTTCTCAACCACTTGTCTTTCTTTATTTTATAAACTCGCACTGTTTTTAGAAAACCTGAAGAATATCATAAATACGGGTGAAGATTTATTAAAGTTTCAAGAAAAACAGCTGGTGGACGAATCTAAAAGAAAAGGGCCGTCTAAATATAACGAAAATCTCTTTGGCGTAGACGGCAGCTTCAAAAAGTTGGAGATCGATTAACAATAAAAAGTTACAAAAAAATGCGTTTTAATTCATGCAAATCTATTACCACATTAAACCGTTTTAACTAATCCTTTAAAATTTGGACTCCTAATTAAAAATAAGTTATTAACGGGCCTTCAAAAATATGCATTTTGGATGACTCTTAAAAATTATATATTTAAAAGGGTTCCTTTAAAATTTCGAGTGGAGTATCTGGCAACAGCGCTTTTGTCATTTAATAGTTAATCTTTAATAAAAAAGAAGGGAAAGTTATTGAAGATAGAAGAAAAACATAATAATATGCTTTGATGGTAAACCACAAACCACTCCACATATACTGTTTTTGGTTTCTTGCATGCGATTATAAGTTATTCAGGATGTTTTCAAATGACACTCACTACGTTTGTAATCTCTTGTAATTTGTTGGCTGCTTAATAAAAAATTATGCTTGAATGGGATATAATTTAACTTTTCATCTAATTTTTTATTGTCATCAATTCTTTTGTGAATAAATTCTCAAGTTTGGGAAAGTATATTCAACAATCTCCTCCCAACGTTTTAGATGCAAATTAGTTCCTGTTACATATTCTAACCACTAACCATTAGTAGTTTGGTAGTTATTAAAAAAAATACATAACAAATATTTTTCCAATTTTATTGGTAAAAATCTTCATAAAAACATTAAATATATTGGAAACTACAAATTTCTTGGTATGTGAAAGTTATGCGTTTTTACGTGGAAGCCATTGAGGAATACACAATAAAATAAAAATAACTTCAAATGCCAGTAGCGTAAAAATGGGAGGGAAAAGATAATATATTCTTCCAAATGTAGGTACACCACTGGATCAAGAATTGAAACATGTTTTCCTTCAAAATATGCCTTTTTGTATTCAAAAACCACATGCCAAATGTCAAATCAATTTATTCATCCATTTTGAAGTTATCAAATTAAGACATTTAAATTTTAATAACTGCAGCACCCAGTATATCGAAAAGTAAATAGTCTAGACCCCTTAATCCTTACATCACTTTGTCCAATTTTACGAGAGGTATCTACATGCAAACGTTGTAAGTGTCATTTGAAAACACCCTGTATTATATATAGTTATAATGTTATGAAAAATGTCACGGGCACCGGGAACGACTGAAAAGCAATAAAGTTTTTCACATTTTTCTTGACACTTCCTTGCAAAATCAAATACTTTTAAAGAAATTGGTAAGTATTTGAAAGGAATACTCCTCAAGTCCCTAATACTTTTTTGGTGTAATCTAAATTATGCCCAAGAATAATATATAAAGATTGTTAATTTAAATTATTTCAATTATAACCTAACAATGTTTCTTACTTCTTGTGGTTTGCAATTAATTCTTCAATCAATGTTTCACCAGAAACATCTATACATACACTATTTTTGTTACCGGTATTATTTAAAGGAGCACTTTAACATCTCTTTAAAAATAATAGTTTTAACAGACTACTTTGAAGAAATCCTTTAAAATTTTAAGGGAAATGTTAGCGAATAGGTACCGATTTGATTTTAGCGCCGGTTAAATTTTTAACAGCCTCTAAATTTTAGAGGAAGAGTTACAGAATAGGCTCCTTAATCAAATAATAATTATTATTATCGACAGTCTCAAAACGACATTGGACTAATCTGCGCAAACGACGGACCATTTGACAGATAATTGACGGTCATAAAGCATCGCTAGAAGTCATTTTCTGTAGATTGCTGTAAATGTGAAAATCATATCCAAAATGTCAGTTTTGAGACAACAGACACCGGTGCAGGGAAAAAGGTATAATACCTTTGTCTCCTGAGTTCAGCTGTAGTGGAGTGAAAGGGAACTAAAAAAAGCTGAATCTATGAAAAAAATACTCTATGGGATGACAATTTATATTTTAGCTGAATTTCTTTCTGCACTGTGTGCCAAATTTATTAGGAACCCAATCTGTATGTTGTAGATAATCAGGGAGGTTATATTCACAAAAAGTTCTTGTAAAATTATTGGAAAATATTTTCATTTTATATTTCCGCTCTTTTAATTTGTTATTTAATAAAACCCTATCACGCTGTATGGTAATATTATTTAACAGAACTTTTGAAAAAAATACTTTTTAAATACAAAACCTGAGCTTTTCAGAAACATTTTTCCATAGCTTCTCTTCTAATAGTTTTTTAATATTTTCAAATAATATTTGTGGTTTTAGAGTAAAAAATTTAATTTTGCAACAGTCCCAAAAGCAATGATTAAAAATACTGTTTCTTACTTGGCTCCCCCTGTACATTTTTATTAGATAACTTTTATATAATTAAGAAAAGGTGTCCCTAATATTCAAACAAAATTTCACCAAAATCCGGCAGATTAAAATAGTAGTTTTTCTACTAACGTGCGGAAAGTGAATCTTTTCCGCACTAAAAAGCGTGCGGAAAGAGTCACTTTTCCGCACTAGTGCGGAAAGTAAATTTATTGACATTTGAGGAATATACTGACAATTGAATATTCAAAATATGTATTTTGTATATCCAAGTTTACCAAATGACTGAAAAATTAATAAATTTATTATAATGCTGCTATAATTTTTAATAAAAAAAAACTTATTTTTCAATAATTTTTTGATGGCCCTGGTATAAGCCTCATCAAATGAATGTCAAATAATAATAATTAATTTGTTGATATGTATATAATGAGAAATGTTGATTTATGATTACTTTTGGGTTCTTTCCGCATGCTAGTAGAAAAAATAGTGTACCTAAC
>CAJUYG010000605.1:0-13290 GCA_910591675.1 Galerucella calmariensis
AACTTGTAAACCGGCGGACAAATTCTTCCAGAACTCGGTCAAAAATTAAAATTTTTCGATGATTTAAAGTTCATTGTAATGGGAATATCCGTAGGTATCAATATGTGTACCTTAAACCCCGTTCTCGCCCGTCGAGGACATTGCAAAAAGTGGCCAATGTTATTTTTCCCCAATATTTTGGCCTCTTTCATTAAATCATTGACATTTTATTTATTCCAAATGGTTTATTATCCCTTGTTTTCTCAAATGGGGTCTGGGGAGGTCCTGAATGTTCCTAGAAATTTTTTTTCAGTATCTTTGTGGCGTTTCAATAAAAAGTTTATTTATCTATTTGCATTTTTCAGTCGTTTTCGGAGTTCTCACAAATTTTGTAAACAAGCGAAAATAAAGAACTAATGTTCAATTATTTTTTTTATTAAATGCACACCATTTGAAAGCTTACTATGTCTACTCTCTGAACCAATATTTTTATTCGAAAAACAATGCACTCATTTTCCAGGGACCGGGAAAATTGGTAACACGTGTGAAAACTGGCCTTTTTTTAAATGCTTTTTGTTATCCGCTGTCAATTTTTTGAGAATTGATACCCACACTGAATTAAAGCTTATATTTTGACCTTCCCATCCATATAACTTGTTCCCCATATTTGAGCGCCGTTCTTTTATGTTTATTATTCTCTTGTACGCCTCTTTTAAGTCTTTTATGCTCCCTTCACCAGAGATAATCGTACCTAACCTTACCACGTGTACCCACGCGCCAACTCCAGTGGTCTGCTCTTGTTGACATTAAATTTTCGTTGTTTTTGGAGCAGTCGTAACCGTTTGCACGAATTTTATAAATATTATATAAATATTTTATAAATAATTATATAAATATTTTACGATTATCAATTGATCAATTGAAAAGGAGAATTTTTTAAAGTGAATAAGTGACAATTTTGACTCGCTAGTGTTGCATCAAGAGGGAAAATAAAGAAGAAGGTTTCCCGATTGGCCAAAACCAAGACTGCGATAAAACTGGAATGCTTACCCCCCACCGTTGAAGCTGCTAGGCAGCACTTTTATAGGGTGTATTTACAAGTTCAAAGCTGGCTGGGAAACGAACTTTCACCAGAGGAATGGGGGTGGAAACGTGCAGAGGATGTACTGCTGCCGATTCAGACCACAAAGAATCCGGCCCCCCCCGGAACTCTTGAAGATTATTTTTGTCAGTGCAAAACAGGCTACGAGAAGAATTGTTCATGTTTAAAAGCAGATTTGTAATGCTCCTCTATCTGTGGTTCATGTCAGTTGACACAGTGTTTAAATTATAAGAAAAATGAAGGTATATTCCCGGAAGAATTGGAGGTGGAAGGAGAACCACAAGGGCTTGAAGGGGCGGTGGAAGAAACATGGGTGGAAAGAGAAACAGAAGGGTTGGAAGATGATGAGATAGAAATGGAGCTGGAAGAACAAGGGATAGGGACAAGAGGGACAGAGGAAGAAGTAGAGCGAAAGGTAATAGGCGACGAGCATCACACTAATGATGAAGAGAATTAATCTGAAGACATGAATTGGTTCAACATACCTACTCTGAATTTTTCTATGTATTTTGTATTTTCAACTCAATTTTTATAAGAATAAATGGTATTTGTTTAAAAATTCCTTGTTTTTTCTGAAATCCTGCACCTATACTGTTCCTTATGAAGTTTGCGAAAAATTTTCAAAAAATGAAAAAAAAAGAATATTCATCAAAAAATTATTGTTATCAGCTTCTATAGGTATTGACTTACTAGTAGCCAAAACGCCGTCACTCAAGACTGCCACATGGAGCAATAAGATTTCGCAATTTTCTAGTAAATTTGCGACTCATATCCTTGTGAAATTACACTGAACATTGACTAATAGAATGAAGAGACACGAAGTGTTGCTGTGACACACAAAAATCGTGTGAAATACGCCAATAATTACCGAAAAAACGATTGGTACCCGGATTTTCATGTGTATACACCACAATTTAGCGAGTGCAGGTATTCCGCTGGCGCCATCTACAATTGGTCTCCAAAGTCTAACAGGTGAAAATCTATATATTTCCGAGGCCATCGAGCAGAAATTTAGTAAGAAACCACCAAAAATATTCGGTGTAAAAATTTTGGTTTTTTCAAAGGCCATTTTCGCAAAAAATATTCGTGTTGCGGAAAAAATGATGATGACCCTTTTTGTAGATAATTTAACGACCTTCATTTTTTATTTGAACAAAAATTGTCTTACTTGCGTATTTCGGGAGATATTGGCAGAAAATTGTTTTTTTGTGACTTTAGGGGCCATTTTGGGCCCTTAGCTAAGGGGCATTCTTGGAGAACTTTTTCTCCCTTTGAAGTACCTGTCAAGACCTACAAATCAACCAAAAAAAAAATTATTGGACAAATATATTGATAGGTTTGCCTATTTTCAGGTCTTCAGTTACTGGACTATCAGTCATTTTTAGTTGAGTGCATTTAAATTCCAATAATTTCATCTTGATAGCTGATTCCAAGCATCGAATACGTTAAAGACAATCTCCTGGGTATACAAACTTATGTTGGATGAGTTTCTGTTGAACTACTATCTCTGGATTCTCAAAATATTTGAATTAGTCCATTATTGACCTAGGTTGATAATAGAAAAAATAATCAACCACCACTAGAGAAATTCTCAGTGGGCTAGAAGGAACAGTTATTGTCAATTTCACAGCTAGTAGTGGAAAAAATCATTTATATACTATGATGCAGCTACAAACAAGACGTGGAAATGAAAAAAATTATAGTGAGATCAACAGTTTGGGATGCCCCTAAAAAATTTGAATTAATATTAATAGACTTTGTATGAAGGTAGTTGAGCTTGGATACTGGGAATAAATAAATAAAAGTATTTTACGCGCGTTTCGATAACCAAATTATCTTGTTCAGGGAATGAAAGGAGACTAATACTATAGTGCTTGTCATCCATATATACTGAATTTAGTCGGCCTACCTTCAGTCTTTGAAAAAGATAACTGGGTTTTTAAAATGTGCGTTAGCTAGTGTAGTGTAGTGTCGGTGTGAAGGTAGTGTAAACAGGAACACAAACCAAGAAATGTCTCCTTTAGAGCAGTTAATTTGATATTACGAAACTGGTCAAATGTTCTGAAAGGAACCTGTGATGGCAAAGCAGCAACAATAAGTTGTTTTTAATATCTGAAATTTTTTAAATTTTTAAAATCACATCACTTACTTTATCGTGACAAAGTCAAAGGATGCCAATATGATCCCTTTTATCACGATATCCACCGGTACATAGTTTGGGTTATTATTATATTCTGCTAAACAAATCCTTATTACTCCTGAAATATAGATATTATGTTTTTAAAACCTATGATTTAGTTCACAACATAAGTTCAATTGCTCAAGGAATTCCATATACCGTCACACGGGGTGAAGTTGATCGTCAGGGGTGAAGTCAATCAAACCAGAATTTCATTTGTAATAAATAAAGCTCGGGTGATTATACAAAAATCTTGTAAGCTCCAAAAGAAAAAAAAATTATGATACATTTTTTTCATTTCGTTACTCCAAAGTTTTGGGGGTGGAGAACAGGGTTGATTAGGCTTTTTTTTGTAGGACACACGTTTTTTCCGCATTCTTCATCCAATTACCTCTCTATTTAACTGAATAACTAATCAGTGATGTTATATATTTTGTCATCACTGCATCAACTTTTTTCGCACCTGCTAGTTGTCTTAACGACTGAAATTGAGAATTCTTGTGATAGAGAAGTTGTACGACTCGTCACAACGAAGCCATCCACAAAAATTCAGTCTGTTATTATCCGTAATGTAAATCGCCCTTGGGAACCTTGCCTATCATACCGGTGTCGTTGATTGGTTGTGTAAAGTGAGTTTTCCAAAAATAACTAAATAGTAAAACCCTGGATGAAGTTGATCGCCATGTGAAAACAAAATTTCATCTATAATCTTACTTCAGTCAACAATCGATGACCTGAGTATCAAGTTTCAATTGTCCAATCAAAATATACTGGTTTGTTATTCACTTATCTATTTTTTTATCAAGCTCACCCCGTTTGACAGTAGTACCCATAGTCGAGTTTACGTTCAGCTGGCAGCGTTGGAGAGAATAGGAGAATGTATAGGAGAATGTATAGGAGAATATCTAGCAATTTTGCCGAAGTTATTAATCGTACGTTATTGTTATGAAACAGGAAATATTGGTAAAATGTTAAATAAAGCCATATCGTTATTTTTTCTTGATGCTTACAAATGGTATGAAATATAATTTTTGTGCTGCTATTTTGAAAAGAGGAAGTTTTTAACAAAAATCACAATTTAATTTTTTTCTGGAAATAAGGTCTGGTGATCTAGCTGGCCACTCAATAGTACCTCTTCGTCCAATCCATTCATTGGGGAAGATTTCATCTAAATAAGTTACCATTGAAGCATAATGGGGTTTTGCCCCGTCTGCTGGAACAAAACATTTTCAATCGGTGAGCTAGGATCCTGACATGGGATATGCGGGTATATAGCGACCATGTAAAGAGGACTATCTTCTAGCAAAAGAAATAGTCACATACGGGGCGATACGGTCATTCAGACCATACAAGTCTCCAGGGAAAGACCAAATCTTTCCGGCTTTGCTTCAACAAGGCTGGAAGGCTGTTGGCACAATTCTGGTGGATATCTTTCGGGCCTGTTTGGCACGCAGGTATGTCCCTGAACAGTGGAGGCAGGTGAGAGTCGTCTTCATACCCAAGCCGGGTCGTACCACATATACGGTGGCTAAATCCTTTAGACCCATTAGCCTAACATCCTTTGTGCTGAAAACACTGGAGAGAGTGGCTGATCGGTACATAAAGGAAAAGGTTGGGCTTAGGTATCCTTTGCACAACAACCAACATGCTTTTAGGTGCGGCCAGTCAACTGAAAGTGCCTTACACCAACTGGTAACCCAGGTGGAGAAGGCAATGGAAAATGGCATGATCGCCCTGGGAGCTTTCCTGGATATACAAGGGGCGTTTGACAGCACGTAGGTAGGTAGATTTGCTGCGGCAAATCATGGAATAGAGCCAATGATCACTCACTGGCTTGGGGCCATGCTGTGCAATCGTACAGTAGGGGCCACATGGAAAGACCATGTGACAAAAGTAATCGTCGCTAGAGGATGTCCGCAAGGGACATTCCTCGCGGAGCTCGCGGGAAAAGGTTTTCTCGCCCACATTGTGGAACCTAGTCATTGACGACCTAATAGCCCTTTTAAACGGTGAGGGCTTTCTAACGATTGGGTATGCCGATGATATCGTTGTTCTTGTTGTTGGGAGGCACATTACCGTTCTCAAGGACCTCATGCAAAGGGCTCTGAATAGGGTACATGGGTGGTGTAACGAACACGGACTTGCAGTTAATCCTGCCAAGGCTGAGATAGTTGCTTTCACCAAAAAGAGAGGTATAAGACCTAAGGGTCTAAATCTTGATGGAGTACCACTGCCGGTGGTTGAACAGGTGAAGTATTTCCTTGATCCTTGATAAATCACTGACATGGAAGGCTCCTCTTGATAGTCGCCTAAGCAAGGTGACAAACACGTATTGGGCCTGTAGGAGAGCCATTGGTCCGAGGTGGGGACTGACCCCCAAAACGATCATATGGATCCATAGAGTGATTATGCTACCTATGCTCACATATGCGGCTCTGGTCTGGTGGCCGAGGGTAACCTTGGTCACGGCTACATCGCAACTAACACACCTTCAAAGGGTGGTCAGTTTGGGGGCAACTGGCTGCATGAGGACTACACCAACTGTTGCGATGGAAGTGATCCTTGGTCTTCGGCCTCTTCACCATGTGATCGAGGCTAAGGTGGGGAGGGCTTTCCTGCGCTTGAAACGGCTGGGATACGTGCGAAGGGGGGGAGAGTGCAGGCACGTCAGGAGGCTCCGTCTCCTGGAAGATATTCCAGTTCTGGCTCGAGCGGCTGATGAATGCCTGCGTAAGTACTACTTCGCTACCACATACAGGGCCATGATCCGGGATAGAGAGTCCTGTGAAAAAGAGAGGAATACATAGCCTAATGGGACCGTCTGGTACACAGATGGCTCATGCTCCGGTGATAAAGCAGGGGCTGGAACTTACTACAGGAACCCAAGAACACAAGTTTGTGTACCATTGGGTGATGGTGTATCTGCATATCAGGCCGAGATTTAAGCTATCTTGGAGTGTGCGCAGATAAACCTACACAGAGGTTATGTGGATCGACGCATAACCATATACTTCGACAGTCAGGCAGCAATTAAAGCCCTGAGTGGGTATACCAGCAACTCAGGACTTGCTAACGAATGTCGAGAACGACTCGCTAATCTTGCAAGGCGGAACGTGGTGCGGCTTGAATGGATTCCAGCCCACTCTGGTTTTGAAGGCAACGACATGGCGGATGCACTGGCTGCGGAAGGGGCGGCAGCTCCTTTCTGCGGCCCGGGCCCGACCCTGTGCCTAACAAAACAAAAAATACGCAAGGAGACGAAGAAGTGGCACCTCGCTCATTGGAATGCTCTGCAGGGTCCTAGACAATCCAAACTTCTACTGAAGGAATGGACTGATGGACAAGCCAGGGCAGCTACTGAACTACCAAGGAGTAGGCTAAGGAAGATAGCAGGACTCCTAACAGGCTACCGCTGTATGAGGAAACACCTCCACAACTTAGGAGTAAAGGAAAGTTCCCTATGTAGGGATTGCGGATGACTGACGAAACGTCAGTCCATGTTCTCTTAGAGTGTCCACACTGGGCTGTACTGCGCAGGCGAATCTTCGGAGTCCCTGATATGGCCCCTGGAGACACAAGCAGATATCCATTGAAAAAGGTTGTGGCCTCTATTGAAGGGCTCGGCTTCATGGATGTCTAGGTAGCAGGAATGGCACAATGGTCCCACCAGTGGCCTCAGTGCCGGAACCTTGGCTTGAGTTGTCCAGGACAAGGCTCGCCTGCACATTTAGTAGTAGTAGTAGTAAGCTAGGATCTATTGCTTTGGGATATTTTGCTAACGCAGGAATAACTTCATTTCTAAGGATATTTAAATATTTTTCAGCTGTCAAATTCCCATCTATAAATATAGGACCAATAATATGGTCGCCCATGATACCGGCCCAAACGTTCACCTTTTGAGGGTACTGAGTATGTGTCTTAAGCATCCAATTAGGATTCTCTCATGACCAATATCTACAGTTCTGTCGGTTCACCTTTCCATTCAATGTGAATGTTGATTCGTCAGAAAAAAGAATGGTACCAAGAGCTATCTCATTTCTGTTCAGCTTATTTATCAATCTTTCGCAGAAATCCATTCTACGATCTGGATCGTCTTCTGTTAACTCCTGCACAAAAGTTAATTTGTTGGGATGACTAACATTATTTTCACGGGCATTTTGACGTGTACTTGAAGTTGGATTTTCTTCGGCACTTAACAAAATATCCACTTTCACATCATCTTCAACGAAGTGTGGTTTTCTTTTCAATCGTTTGACATGTCCAAGTTCTTTGAATTGTGCATGAATCTTAGGGCGAGTTGTACCAAACACCTGAACTCGGTTTAATGATAACTGATGTTTAGACTGTGGCTGATTAATGTATTTATTATCAACAATTACATCAGTCTAAACATCAGTCATCATTAAACCGAGTTCAGGTGTTTGGTACAACTCGCCCTATGACACAGTCCTTTGTGAAATATTAGGCAATTCGGGATACCTGTGATTAAATAAGTTTGCCACTTCAACTCGACTTCTGCAGTTATCCCCATACCCGATCATCATTAAAATCTCAATTCGGTGAGTCTCAGTTAAATATTTCATTGTTATGTAGACAAGGAAAGAGTGTTTGACAAATACTTTACTTTTTCAGTATGAACTGTCAAGACATCAACAACTGACAGGATAGAAAACAATCCACATTATTTACCGATTTAAAACAATCCAAATTATTTACAGATTTTGTCTAATTATTGGCGTTTTTAGGCAATTTTCAGGTATTTATGATAAAATTCATGGGCGTAGCAGGTTTTGTTTAATATACGAATACGTCTAATAATTAGTTAGTTTAGATTTTTGATAAATCCATATTTAGCTAATTTAAGAAAGTACCAATATTTCGAGTGTAATAAATTATTAATTTTAAAATTTCACCCCATATAATTCATAGTTGAACATCATTATTCAGTTTGTTAAAATCGGTTCATTGAGAGGATTTCAAAAATATGCAAATATACAGGGTGTTTCAATAAAAAAAAAACAACACCGACTATGGCATACTTGCGTGAATCACCCTGTACATTTAAATTCATGTTCACATAACGCACAACTCAATTCAAAAGTTGCTGTGTCTCGGCACTTTTTATAATTTTCTAAAATAATGACATACAGAATTTTGAATTATGAAATCAAACAATTTTATTTTGTTAAATCTACATTATATTTAAACTTAAAGTGACGCGTTTCGCTAACACAGTAGCTTTTTCAAACGAATGGAGGTATAATGGAAAACTTTCAATTTATACAGTGCCTTAATAGATTTAACAAAATAAAATTGTTTGATTTCATAATTTACTATGGATCTACATCAAGTAAATGCCTCATCTATTCAATTTTTGAAGAATTTTATTCCACACTGTATATGTGCGTGATCTAGATAACTTTTCATCCATTTATAACTTAATATACTATGAAAACATATTACCTTTGCTACCGGCTGTCACTAATCCTATAGGACCATTAAAATTGTCATTCCATCCTATGAGAGGCTCTTCTAGGGAACTTAAAACTACAATAAAGCATGTATATTCAGTATCCGGTACACCTTTTTTAACCTTTTCAACGATAAAACAAAAATGTTAATTGAATACCAAATTGGCTAACTGTTGATACGAACACTGACTTTTCATATCATCTACCAAAAAGGTGAAAAATTGAATGAAAGAAGAGCAGAGCATTGCTTAAACGATCTTTGTCTTTGGAAACGTTTGATTGGATTGAACATTGAATAATCTATACGAGAGAAAACTGTCAATTAATTTCGGTAACTCCCTAACCTAACCTAACCTAACTCCCGTCTAAAACCCCAATCATACGTTATAAGCTTTGTCCAAATCGAAAAATACTGTCATAATATGTTTTCTTTCGGCAAGGGCAGTTTGGATTTCGTGTTCCATAAAGACCAATTGGCTCGTTGTTGAACGGTTTTTTCTTAAACCCATTTGATATTCTGATAATAATTGCTTTTTCCCAAAGTCCACATTAGTCTAGTTGCGACCATTTTTTCTAGTACTTTTTCTGAACAACAAGCTAGTGATATAGGTTGATAGCTTGGGGGATTTTGTAGATCTTTTCCAAATTTAGGAATAGGTTTCACTATCCATATTTGATTATAGATATGAACTAAATGGTTTTTTTTCGTTCTAAGGAAGGTGTTCAATTAACTCGTACGTGATGTCATCACTACCCGGAGCAGTGTTTTTTGATAATTGAAGTGCTTCTTCCACTTACAATTATGTGAAAGGAGTATACAGGTAGTTTTGCCCGCCCGAGAAGTATAAACATATATTTTCTTATTGATTTGATTATCTTTAAATTGTTGACTGTAGTTTTCTGACACACACACTCCTTCAAACTGTTTGCTAAAACATTTAGCTATTTGTAGGGGGTCACATATGAAAGTATTATGCATAGTTAGTAATGGGCTCAGTGATTAAAAACTTTTCCCTATCATCTTCCTAGTTTTCTGCCAAACTTCAGTTATTGGAGTATCATGTCTAACGGTTACTGAATATTCGCTCCAGCTATTCGTTTTGCTCTTTATAACAATATACCTTGCTTATACTTTTAATCTACATCTTCTACTGTTGGGTGCTTTTTGAAAATAGTATATGCCTGATGCTCATTTTTAATTAAAATAGCAGCATCTTTGTTCCACCAAGGGACGTTCCTTTTCCTTTGTATACCTCCTTGGTATTGATTCGTTTGCAGCTAATGTTATACTTTCTGTGATAGATTCGACTTTGCCGCAACTGACGCGAGTGGTTGTATAGTATTTTGATGTTTGAATTCGCTTGTATATTTATCCCAGTCAGCTTTTTTCAAGATCCACCTTTGAATAATTGTATCTTCCGTGAAGTTATCCGCAAATTCTATCGATATTGCTAAATGTTCGTCTGCATATTTTCCTAATGTGTTTCATTTTACCGATGGAGTTATATCTGGTTTACCTATTTATAGATCTATAGCTGACATATTATTTGATCTTGTGTTTATGCATGTACCTTCACCTTAATTTAATATGGTTGAATCGAAGTCTTTCACCGAATGTTTCACTGTTTTTCCCTCGCATCTGTTTCACTTGATCCCCAAATGTGTTGTGAGAGTTAAAGTCTCCTACTATTAGGAAAGGAGGTGTTAGCTGTTGGATCAGATTTTGCATTTCGGCATAGCTCCAATAGATATCGGGTGAATAAATATTACAAATCGTCATTTGTTGTGGATCTTGTACACGGATTGCAACTGCTTGAAGGTTTGTGTTTAGTGCAACTTCACTGGCGTTCAAGTTGTATTTTAAAAAATCATCACTCTTCCCCTAGCCCTTATGTTTGGGGCTACATAAAAACGGAGAAAGTTATATCCTCTTGTTAAGCACCTTTCTCTTGTCTTTAAATGTGTCTCTTGTGAGCACATAAATATTGGTGATTTCTCCACCAACATTTGTTTTATTTCTGGATAATGTATCTCATATTCGTTATATCAGTCTATTTATTGTGGAACTATTGATATGAATGACCAATTGTATACTTCATCAGCATATATACTCAGTACTTTCCTAGGTCAACTATCTTCTCACGTGATCTTTCACGGTCACGTACATGACCTTACGTGTCTATTTACTATTCGACAACCATAAAACGATAAATAACTGAATTGCTTCCAAAATAGACAAATATTTGATAATAAACAATAGTCTGTGTACCAGGCCACTCAGATAACAAGGGCAACGAAGAGGTGGACTCACTAGCTCTAGAAAAAGCACAACTTGCTCTCCTTAGTGCAGAATATTCCTGTGATAGTCCGTGGAAGTAGGGATATAAAATGGAAAATATTTCCTCTGAAGATTTGACTTTTTTGAAGGAGAGTATATCTAGTATAGACTACTTTTCTAAGAATGTGGGATGAATCCGCTCGAGCTTGCGATGCAGCTTGCAAGCATAGCTTGGAACACGTGAAACGTAGCAGTTTTTCGTCCACAGCTTTTTTAGATTTGATTGCACAAAAACACTGTGGACATCAAAATTGTAGGGAATTTCATACCCTATTAGATGACGTTATGCAATATTGCAAAAAAAAATTTCAACTCTTTATTTTTGAAAAATTTGAAAAAATTTTGTGAAATGGTTTTTTAAGCGACAAACATAATTAGAATAACAAGAACGACTTCATAATATATGAAAACATAGTAGTCCGGCGCCTGAAAACGTTGGTGTTCTCAGATTTCGGAAATTCACAATGGCGGCCCTACAAAATTTTGAAAAAACTTATCGAACCGTCCTGATTATACAAGTACGACAACTTGAAAGAGAGAGAAAGAATAATTGGGCGCGCATCGAGGCGTGTACTTAGTTCCAGAGGCTGGCCGAATGTTGATTGTCCCACTTTTTTATCCGCTGTTGCCAGAAGCGCAGATTAATTTTGTACAAATGATATTTTTGTCTTGTTATCGTTGACTTTTTTTTCAAATTCATGCATAATAGGTAAAACTAAACACTTTCACCCGGCAACTTCTACTGAAGGGATGGACTGATGGACACGCTAGGGCAGCTATTGAACTACCAAGGAGTGGGTTGAGGAAGATAGCGGGACTCCTAACAGAACACTGCTGTGTGAGGAAGCACCTCTACAACTTATAAGAGTAAAGGAAAGTTCCCTATGTAGGGGTTGCGGCATGACTAACGAAACGTCAATCCATGTTCTCTTAGAGTGTCCACACTGGGCTGTACTACGCAGGCGAATCTTCGGAGTCCCTGTTATGGCTCTGGAGACATAAGCAGATATCCATTGAAAAAGGTTGTGGCCTTTATTGAAGGGCTCGGCTTCATGGATGTCTACTTAGCAGGAATGGCACATTGGACCCGCCAATGACCTCAGTGCCGGAACCTTGGCTTGAGTTTGTGTAGGTCAAGGCTCGCCTGCACATTTAGTAGTAGTAGTAGTTCACCCGGCAACATTGTCCTTTACAGAGAAAGTTCACATTTAAACTGCTATTCCTAGGTCTTTTGGCTAGAAACTTTGATCACGTTGGAAGCGCATGTCATTGTATTTGAAAATAAAACATTCACAATATTCCTTCATTAACATACTTAACCTGCGAGAAAATGCAAATTTTAAGATGGTATTTTGGGAGGTCATTCGGCAGATGCAATCGTTAATTTGTTTATTGTGGCATTTGAAAAACACCCAATTCCTTCAAAGTCAACATTTGTAAAAATAGTTAGTGATTTCGAGAAATATGGATGTGTTTCATACTGTAGAAAATACCAAGCGTCGGAAGATACAGTCGAATGTCCAATAAACCATGAAAGGCAAACTAGAGAATTAAATGTTTGTTTAGCAGTTGAAACAGGACAACCGTCTTCTTCAAGACAAATTGCTGAAGAGGTCAACATGGATAAGAGATTTGTACAGAATATTTTGGAACGGAACGGGTTATATTGTTACAAGGTTCAGACAACACAGGAAATATTTCCCGAGGATAATATCAGACGAATGGATTTCTGTGAGGAGATGATGGAACGTCAAAATGCTGACGAAAACTTTTTGAAAAATGTTTTATCTACGGATGAGTCAACTTTTTCATCACATCAAAAACACAATTCATCCGTCACAAGATATTGGTCTCAGGAAAATAAACATCTAAGCATTCCAATCCGAACACAGTATCCACAGAAGCTAAATGCTTGGACAGGTATTTTAGGTGACCACATTGTAGGCCCTTTTTTATTGAGGGGAGCTTAAAGTCCTTCAAATATTTGGACTTTTTACAAAATCAAGTAATTCCTGCATTTATACCCGAGGTTGATCTCAACAGAATTTGGTTCCAACAAGATGGTTGTCCTGTCCATAATTCAAGGATAGTAAACGATTTTTCAAGCTTCACATTCCCCGGAAGAATCATTAGTACAAATGGTACAATTAAATGGCCTCCAAGATCACCTGAACTAGCTCCAAATGATTTTTTTCTTTGGGGATTTTCAAAAAGTAGCATT
>CAJUYG010000605.1:13300-68767 GCA_910591675.1 Galerucella calmariensis
GTTGAGCGCGCGTTGGCAAATTGTGAAACCGTACACATGAGGGCGTTGGACGCCGAGTCGAGTGCACGTTGGCTGACAGCGCAAGACACGGCATCCGGCAGTTGGACCAGCGTACTTAGTGCGAACACATGGAGTTAGAGGAGTTTACCTGTTTTTGGTTATTGTACCGTAGATGCAAGGCTCGGCAGAGAAGACAAAGACGATGGTGGGTTCATCCCCTAATAGATGACCGGTTAACCATGGGTTTATTTGTGACGCTATACCCAAAATTAAGGGAATACCCCAACAAGTTTTTCAACTACTTCCGTATGAGTATAAGTTTATTTGATGAACTATTATCTTTAGTCACTGATAATATATTACCTTGTGAATATCACACAATTCACGTCAAAACCGAGCAAAAGCGCGCGCTCGACTGAGCACATGTGTACGTTCTAATGCCCAGTATAGTAGCTCGAAGCGCGCTGCAAACGTAGCAGTTGAAGTGAAAACTACAAGCGTCGCGTTTTGGCGACGTTGATTCAAAGCGCGCGTTTGCATGTGTACGATCCCATTTGTTTCTAAGTATTTGGCTAACGCGCGTTTGACAAACGAGCGCTCAACGCGGCGTCTAACGCCCTCATGTGTACAAGGCCTAAGTACACACACCCTGCCGCTACTGCCTTCTTCGGTCCACACTTTGAGTCAACTGTTGAATTTTCATCCATTTGACACTACGTGAATGAAAAAATGAGAGTATTCAGAGTTTTTATCAAACAATTTATTCAACGAGTCGATCAAAAACTCGATATTTATGTCTCAGTGGCTATTGAGTTCTAAGGTGCCTATTCTGTAACTTGTCGTTATGCAACGACGTCGTTACGGTAACGATTATAATGTTAACGATAATTTTCCGAGTAAGATTCTGTAATAATGTCGTTACGTTAAAATCTAGGGACAAAACAAAACGATAATATTTTCATAATTTTATAAAGGTTGGTATAATTTTTGACATCTGTAGCTGTTTTGTTAGGTTAAGAGAGGATTTTTGATTGACATTCGCGTAACTTTTATTATGGAAAAGGACAAAGTTAAAAGTCGGTCCATTAAGACAACAAGGTCACAATCCATAATGTATTTGGATGAATTGAGTACAAATGAAGCCTTCAAGGAAAACAAATGAATGGTTGTGAAAAACCTAACTATGGGAGGTGTTCTAGTATTACGACTACCATGATTCAAATAAGGCAACAAGTTCTGGAATAATTCATAAGCAGCTTCACTGTTTAGTCGATACATCTGCCGGAACACTTTCTCAGGCAACTCAAAGGGGTTACTTCGGTCTCCTAAGACACGAAAATTAGTCCTTCGTGTCTGTCTAAAAATATTACATGTGTATAGTTTAAATTATTTTTCAACCCTTATATGATTTTACCTTCTATTCAATTCATCCAAAACAATACGTAGCCGTTGATCCATCTTAAATAAAATATGATCTTTGTATAAGGAACAACGTTTTCAACATATTGAAAAAAAAACACAACAAACCTCTTAACCAAAGACTTGCTAACCCGATTACGACTGCTGCATAGCTGACGTTCGTCAACGACATAATATCAGCCATTTTGTCGTTATCTAACAGCGGTCGTTACGATACTGAATATATAAAGTCGTTCAATAACGATAATCGTCCACGAACGACATCGTTACTAATTACAGAATAGGCCCCTGAATCTAAATTTTTTTTCTCAAAACACGTGGTTTTAGGGGAAAAACATTTTCAAAATTTTAATGAATCTATAAATCATATTTTCCAACGTCAAATTTGAAAAAAAATAAGGGGAAGAAAAAAATTTTTTTTCCAGTAAAACTCGTAAAACACATTGTTGAAAATGTTTTTCAATGTTCTTGTTATTATTCATGGAACTGAAGCTTATTATCTATCAATTGCAGCAAACCGCGCATCGTTAGAAATGAGGCAGGATTGAAAACAAATATATATACTGAAATTTTGAAGGGCCGCCATCCTGAATTTTCGAAATCTAAAATCACCAACGTTCTCAGGTGCCGGACTACTATATTTTCATGTATTAGACAGTCATTATTGTTATTCTAATCATGTTTGTCGCTTGAAAAACCATTCTGCAATTTTTTTTTCTTTCAATTTTCCAAAAATTAAGGGTTGATAAGATTGCACTACGTCATCTTATAGGGTATAAAATTCCTTACAATTTTGACGCACACAATTTTTTCAGGCTCCAAGCTATTTTTGCATGCTGCAGCAAGCTAGACTGGAATCATCTCCAAAAATTTATGAAAGTAGTGCTTACTAGATATACATAAGTTTAAAAACGTCAAATCGCCGGTGGAAATCTTTTCAATTTCACGAAAACAACTGTCGGCCTAACTCTCGTGGACTGATAGCGAAAACTGAGCAAATAACAATAAGCATTAATGGGAATGATAGAACAAGACATCATGAATAAGAAAGGCGAAAGAGTTTATTGAAATATCGACTCAGTCAGAGTGAACGACCAGCTAGAGTTTTGATTGTGAACCTAACAGGGCATTGGTAGACTTACCAAGCAGAGAAAAATAGCACGTTCGGCTCCCACTACAAAAATAGTTTTCGTATCTATTTGCCTATATGTTCGGCACAATAAATCTTCACGTCTCAGTGATAGTCACCCCGGATAACGTACATACTTAGATACATACCCTTTTGCTTCAACATCACGATTCTCCAAAAGCAGCTCGCTTACAGTCGCTTGAAATGATTACAATCTTTTCGCATTACCAAGTCGGTAAGGCGACATAAAAATATATAGCTTTTAGCTCACCACTTTTTGATTGGAAGCTTATAGCTTATATGATAGAGATAATACCCTTCTTGGTGTGCGTCATCGTTTGTGACGTATATCTGGGGTTTCGCATGTCGTTTATTTTATTTGCTTTTTTGACATATACCTAGCTAACCTTAAATTTGATAAATGAAATCATCAGGATTGTATTCAGCTAAATTCGAAAAGGCTATGAAATTAATAATTACCAGCTTCTTCTTCTTACTGAAAATACTTGAGAACCCTCAAAATGCTGATGTTTTTCTGTGTACCTATCGATGCATATTTTTGTATTATTTGAATTTATATATATGAAAAAAAAATTTATACTCTATTTTCATGAATAATAATTAAGCGAAAACAACAAAGTACAGACCTGACGAGAACTGTCAGTGTGACAGTAGAAAAAGACGTAAGACACATTGCCGCTACGAATGTAACGCCTTCATAGTATTTTGAACTCCCTATTGATAGGTTGCAGCTGCGCGTAATCTAAACATCAACCAATCAAATTTTTGTGAGTCAAAGATTAGGGTTAACGTTGTAATAAATTTAAACAGTCCATTATTGTGATATTTTGACTGGGATTACACACAGACCTGTCTTTTTTCCCATTTATTCCTACGTAATGTGTTAAAAGGACATTAACAATCGATGGCGCACACCAAGAAGGATTATGTTAACCATATGGTATTTTTTCGCGAGATCCCGTTGATATAACGGGAACTGTTATTCAGTTCCCACTGCATTTTTGCGATAGAACGGTAATAGGGGAGTATGTTAATGACGTAATTCGTGACGCAATAAGTTATAAAACGGGATCACTTTCAGTTCCCGCACCTAGGAGTATGGTTACTGGCGGTTATAGAAACTTAATTGACAGGAGTAACATTTGAAAATTAGAAATTTGATTGAAATTTCAGTATAATATCAAAGATAATTCATTATTTTATGTATAATATCCACGGTGAAAAAGTGTTTATTTACATTCTAAAAAGCTGAAAAAACACAATTTCATTATATTTGCCTAATCAATCCATATGATTCACCCTAGGGTGAAAATAATAATCCGAAACTCGTAGCCTAACTGAACTATGCAACGTTACTTGTGATGACATAACTACGAGAAGGCTAGTACCAAAAAAATCGTCAATTATAGTTAAAATTAAAAAAAAAACATTTTTCGAACAATAGGAACAATGAAACCATAAGAAACTTTGTAACTCGTCACTTTTTATTGAGGTTATGTTTATTCATTATTGTTGAGAAGTTAATTCTATCCGGTTAACCGGTTGATTTTCGCGAGAGATCATGAACGATAACAACCTTTAAAATTTCTTTGGTGGGGGTATAACCGCTCTGTAACCGAATTCACATCAACGGTATCTCACGAAAAAATACTTATAGTAGCCTAAGCGTAGTACAATTATATCAATTTGAGATTGGGTAATTTGGGCTTCGGATTTGTGGACTTTTTCAACTCGTTCAACTGAGTTTTTGCAATTTATCTGAACACCTTATCGCTATAAATTTCGAATCCGAAAGTGGTAAACTGGGAGCGACCTCATTATAGTCTCGTTGAACATAGACATTTCCATGCAAAATATTATATCCTAATGGTTTTTAGCACATTTTTGGTATATACAACTTTCTCAAGTTTTTATTGCATTTGCCTATCATCATAAGATCAACAATGGTAGTGACTATCTCTCTCAAGTTTTCTTTGGAGAAAGACATTTTTTTATTGTTTAAAGGACTGGTCGAAAACACGTGGCTCCGTGATATTTGATTGAGATTAATAGATAAACTGCTTTTTGATGTTATAAACATGATCTTGCCACACATAAACTCACCTACAGATGGTCGGGTTATAATAGCTGGTATTTTTCCCGCACACATGTCATTCACGACATGCTCTCCTAATCCTTTTGCAAATGTGTAAGTGTTAGGGTAAGGAGAAATATATTTTTGAGTCATTGTACACAATAGCTCCTTGTCACATTCCTCGGCTAACGTTATAGCCTCTTGCCAATTAGCGTGTGGTGGATAGAGTTTTTCTTCGAATACACCTTTACCTGCATTACTGTAGGCTGTGGAAATGTGCACAAAAATGGTTGGATTTTTCAAATCCAATGCTAATTGTGCTACTTCCCTTGTTCCTCTCACATTCAATATTATGGCTTTATCCAAAAAATCATCAAATCGTACCGAGGCTGCTGAATGAAAGATTATATTAACATTTTCTACCAACATTTTTCTGTCTGACTCGCTCAATCCTACAACAAACAACTATTTTAAAGTATGGAACAACCAAATGGAATGGGCCTTTTCAGTAGATGCTTAAGTCTCGAAAAAAAATATTTTGTCCACGACCACCTAATAATAAGTCAATATTTTACCTCCTAACTAAAGGTATATGGTACCCATATATCAACTGTCCTGAATTATGGTTCATAATACACTGTAGTGTATTATGGTTCATAATTCTCGACTAGAGATGGGGGTACAATATGAAATAAACTATTAAATCTGTGTATTTTGTTCAGGAAATTTGTTTCTGACATATATCGTATCTATAAAATATTGTAACTTTTAGTATTGATACTTTTCATAACGATATTTTCTAATATTAAGTATTTCAAAACAATATATTTATAACGGTACGTTGTATTGATACTTTCTACAGTATCGCCCATCTCTATATATGTCAAATTATTTGAAGTAGCTGCCACAACATTTTGAGGTTAGTAATATGCCAAATCGCTACTGACTTTTATTTATTAATAAATAAATTAAGTGTCGTGGACCAGGTATAGTATTCTACTCGCAATTTATGGCCATGATTCACTTGGGTGACTTGCGCCCCTCGCCTGCGGCTCGTGACGCAAACGTCACCCATCGTGAATTATGGCTATCATGAATTGCTCGTTTAATAATATACTATTATTTGAAAGCTTACTGATAATTTTTCACTTGGTGCAGTTTTGTTTCGAATATAAATGTCACAAAGCCGAATAAAAAGTTGAACAAATATTAGGGTAATTTGAACACGCGTTTGAGCTTAGGGCGAGTGACGTCATAAGGTCTGGAGTTATTTTGGCAGTATTTGTCAGAATAGCTGGCCAATTGCTGCTATGGCCGAAGCCAAAACATCCAACGAAGAAGCAAATGTTCCTCGTTTTGGTCAACTTCTTTTGAGCTTTTGCTTTTTCGAACCATTATTTTCGTCTGTTCTCATCTCGAGGAACGTAAATGAATATTTTGCTTGGGCAATTTATCTTGTTAATGAAATGAAAGAGAATATCAATATCAATTTCGAGGTTACATGAGATGTCAAAATCAAAAACCAGGTAAACAAACTTTACAAATCCTATGGAAATAACGATCCGTCGTTTTCAAGGTCGTAGGCTCTTTGGCGTCATGAAGGAGGGAGGAGTGACGTCACGTTCAAACCGCGCGCTTGCTTTTCGCACTTTTGATAATATTTTTAGGATAGAAATCAAGCTCCAAAAAAAAAATAAAAAATTAGGGGACATTTTTTTATAAAATACTTTAATTTAAACCAATAAAAATAAATTACTGGAAAGGCCAATTGTGCGTATTTAGGGAAAAAGTGATTCCCCACAAAAAAAAGTTCAGCTCAGCTTGAAATTTTTGTATTGATCTGCCCATCCTCCCTATATCAGCCACCCATGCATTTTATCACTCAGATAAATTATATATGACTCACGATACAGATATTCGTGAATCGTCAGGTAGTTTACTTGAGAGCAATTTTATGAAAATATGTCAGCCTGCAATACAGAGCTTTGGTTATTATTCACTATACAAACATTGATCATACAACCAGTACCCACACGAATCAATATTTATTTCTTAACCAAATAATTCAGGTTCAGCTTGGCTAATTTTATTAGGAAAGACATTTTTGCTACTCCTATACTTTAAGTTGTTAATTAAATGCCAATTTTCAGTTTGATAATGATACTCATTATAACACTGGTTTTCATTATAAAACTGAGAAACTCACCAATAGAAATCTAGATTTTCAAATACCCAAGTAGGCAGACCAAATATTTTCTGTAGAATGTTTGACAGTTTGACAGTGTTTTAAGACAGTTTAAATCTTTTGCGTTAATTTTCAAAAGAAATGTTGAGCACCAGACCGAAAATACTCAATGACCAAGGCAAATACATATTTAAACTTATTATTTTTGTTCACAATTATTTATAACTAATTTTGTATAACAGTAACATACTTATACGCTTTATGCTATCATCTCAAACTTGTGGTCCCGTAGCGCAGTGGGTGAAGGCGCCGCATAAGGTTTTTTTCGATCTGTACATTCCGGGCTCGAGTACCGGTTAGTACATTTCTTTAATATATTTTTTTTAAATCAAATTTCTTCCTAGAAAAAATAGTGTATGCAACTCTCATGCAATGGTTATTAATACATGATCGTTGCATAATATACTATTAAACCAGCTCAACACTATTTTTTATAGTAAATTAGGCATTTCACTTATATAGAATATTTTTGAAAGATTTTGACGTTTTTAGTGTCTCGATCACCAAAGTAGCATTTCGCGCACTAGATACAAAAATAACTATTTTTCAAATAAAAATGTACAAACCTAATTCCAATTCACTAACATCTCCTTTAATTCCAATTATTTTCTTGAGTGCATCAGGATTCTCTTTCTTAAGTACCTCAAAAATCTATGGAAAGAATAATTATATTGATTTAACATCAATTAATAATAATCAATTATAATCGGTTCTATTTGAATCTCTATAATATTGTTCAGTTCCCACATTTCGCATGTACCTTTTTGACAGTTATGTTCGACACACCTACTGCTTCTCCAATAATAATTGTCATGTCTACAAATTTCAATTAAGTTCATACATATCGTTGACATCGAAACAGATTCACTCTATTGGATTATGTTGATAAAGTTATGGTAAGAGGCAAAGTACTGTTAATGCTTTTCAGCCATTTTATTTATCACATACTTATCTTATTGCATTTCATAATACTCAACAAGACACATGAACATGTTGTTGTCGACATTTTCGGTACCTATGAGCCATTTTCAAATATTGGGTATCTTTTTTCAATGTAAATGTGAGATTAGAGTTTTTCAGGGGTTGGAATTAATGGTTAATTGTTAGGAGTCTCAGCTGCAAGTGCGAGTTGAGTAGCTTCAATGAAAGTACGAGTATTTATAGTTTGTGTGAGTATTGATATTTTAAATTTGTCGTGAAAAACTCAGTATATCATTATAATCTGGAGTGTCAAACAATTATTTATAATTATAATTGTATTCAGAATGTAACTTGGGACTCACGCTTGTATCTAGGAATATTTGCATCCTCTCTTCAATACCACATCCTCGCTTGGGTCTAAGTAAAATATAAATTTTTCCAATTCCTGGACATGACCTTAGCAACTTCTCAATTAGAACTTTTCCCATAAACCCTGTGGCTCCCGTTACGAAAATATTTTTCCCCTCGTAAAACTGTGCTACACCCATCGTCAAGAATCTCCTATAGGTATCTTCGTTCAAGCTGAATTGGAAAATTCATATCATTAGCAGTTATTCAAATACATGTAGGTATTGGAAGATTTAAAATTAACAGACCCAAGTACACCTGTTATCAACAAGTGGAATTTAATAAATACACCTAGCTTGATATATTTTAATGATTGGGGATTTTATGCGAAAATACATAAATGGAATGTTTTCACATGTTTTCTAATAGTAGTTTGTACAACTAGTGCGCAAAGCGTCACTTTTCCCACGAGCGCAGGAGTTTGTGGTACGAGCCGCAAATCTAAAGAGTGGGTGAAGTGATTTGGGTACAAGCTGCACACAATATTTTCCCTACAACATTCATTGATGGAAGGAATACAGTAATAATTTCTATAATTTTATTCGAACTTTGAACAGAAAGAACTTACAAATAAATAGAAAAATCAGTTGAACGTGTAATTCATTGTAAAATATGAACAATTTTGTATTATTATTATTTTGATCTTGGTTCATAATTCCTAAGATAATTCTTAATAGGTTAATGTTTTTATAATTGATAAATTATAGTAAATGAAGAAATAAATACCTAGTTTGCTAACTTTTGATTCAAATTTGAAAATTGTACACCAATAAGAAGTTTACTATTAGGTTGAATAGTCAAAAAAAGCTGACGGGTCATGGATAGCTTTGTTTGACTTTTCGGTGCGAAAAAGTGCCATAGCGTGTACTTTTCGCATTACCTTTACAACGGTTATCAAAAGAATTAAGAAAAGGCCTGCTTCGCTTATAAACCTGGGTACCTACCAGTTCGCTCCCGCGGTCACATTTTAATCCATAATTTTAAAGTGGTCGTGAGTGAGTTCGCTCCCGTAGCAATTTCTTGGAAGGGTAGGTACTTAGGGAAAAATGTGACCGCGGGTAGGGGTGGAAAGTGGGTGGTTTATAAATGCTTGTTATGTTTGTTGAGAGATCATTTTGAAGTTTATGTTAACTTGAATAATATGGATTCGTTGAAAGTGAGTGAAATGTTAAGCGAAAAAGGCAAGCCAACTAAGCAATTGTTTAAAAAGACGTGCCGTGGAAGATATATGCGAGAAACCGAAGAAACTCATTCACAAACAATTAGCTAAAGGAATTTTTGATACACTGACTATAACGGACGTGCATCTAGTGAGAAAGAACATTTATAACGGCCGAAAACAAGTTCTGCCCAAGATTCCAAATTCCATGCAGGAAGTACAGGGTTTTTCATTATATATGGACCCTTCCATATCTCGCTTATTATTTGTAACAGATAAAAATGTCCCATATAAGAGTTGAATAGTTATTAAAGAAGTTTTTGAAATCCAACAAAAATAGTATACAGGATGTCCCCAAAAAGAGGGTCAGAGCCAAAGTGTTCTTTCTTAAATGGGACACCCTATATATTTCTATATTTTTAAACTGTTCACTTCAATCCGAATTCAACAATATATAATTGTTATAGTCCAACCTTAACAGTTCAGAAAATATATACGACACAGTAAGATGTAGTAATCTATCGATTGGAATTAAGTAAATTTATTTACAGAATGAAGTAATCCTAAGTAAGCCCAAATGAAACTATAAATATTGTTCAAAATGACCCCCCATATTGTCAATGCATAACTGGTATCTTCGGCGTAAATTCTCTAAAAATTTAGAAATAATATCAGTATGATTATTTAAGTTATTAATTTCGCCTCGAATCTTTTCCTCAATTGTCTCAAGATTGTCATTTTCGCCAAAGTTAACTTTATCCTTCAGCATCCCCCATAAAAAAGAATCTAAGGGAGTTAGATCGGGGCCATTAGGAGGCCATAGAATTGTCCCATTATTTCCGATCCACTCTGGAAACTGATTGTTGAGATGTTCTCTCACCTCTAATACATTATGGGGTGGGGCCCCATCTTGGTGCCAGATCATGGTATTTAATTGGTCAGCTGTAAATTCATCTCGTAGTATTTCACTTATGTTGGGTATTATGCAGTTTAGGTAAGTTCTTCCTGTTAACTTATAATTGAAAAATATTGGCCCAACCACTTTATTCTGGAATATTCCACACCAAACGTTAATCGATTTCCGTCCAGATTTTTTTATTTGTTGCACTTTCCGCTGTCGATGATTTTTATTTTCCTATGAGCGTCTATTTTTTCTATTAAACACGCCAGCTGTAGAAAAACTGGATTCATCTGTCCAACAGATTTTCTTGAGGATATCTGGAGTTTCATCCAAGCGACGAAGCATTTCCTGACAAAATATTAAGCGTTTCCGTTTGTGCAATTCAGTAAGAGCCTGCACGGTAAGTATCTTATATGGTTTATAATTGTGTCTTCTCAGAGTTCTAAAAATTTTCATAGGATGTTTTTGTAATATATTGGAGCTGGTTACTAACGAGTCTTCAGAGTTTTCTGCAAAAATTATTCCTTCTCATTCAACAACAATAAATCCAAAGAAATATATATTATTTTACCTTCAAAATGCAGAAGTGTATCTAACTCATCCTCCTCATCAATTACAGACGTTCTTTTTTTCCTAGAAAATTTTTTAGTTGTCATTAGATGCTGGTATATTCTGTTGAACGTATTTTTGCTAGGCGCATGCCGATTTGGATATAATTCCATAAATTCTCTCCTTGCATCTAATTTGTCATTATTATTTTTAACAAATAGAGAAAATATTTCTATCTTTTCATCATCTGTATACCGCATTTTCCAAACTATCAAATACAATATTTTATAATGGTGCGAATAATTACTTGTCAAATATGACTTGAATATGACAATGCTTTCATGGCCTAACCGATGTTTATAGTTGGTTTTCATCATACAGAAAAGGATTTTTAAATGAATATATTTTCTAAACTGTTAAGGTTAGACTATAACAATTATATATTGCTGAATTCGGATTGAAGTGAACAAGTTAAAAATATAAAAATATATAGGGTGTCCCATTTAAGAAAGAACACTTTGGCTCCGACCCTCTTTTCAGGGACATCCTGTATAATATTTCTGTTGAATTTTAAAAACAACAATAATAACCATTTAACTCTTATTTGAAACATTTTTATCTGCCTCAAATAATAAGTGAGATATGGAAGGGTCCATATATAATGACGTATTAAATACGATGAAGGTGTTAACCAATCAAGGAGAGTTATTTTTGCTAACCAATGATTCTGTGAAAAATTAAGTGGCATTTTCGTGCACGTCCAACTTAATATTTTTGAACAAATCACGAACAGTTTATGTAGATGGGACTTTTAAGTGCTGCACAAAATTTTTCCACCAGTTATTCACCGTTCACGGACTACAAAATGGGCACTATATTCCATTAGTCTTCTTTTTGCTTCCAAATAAACAAGCAAATACGTATGCTACTGCATTCAATTGTATAAAAGATCAATGATCAAAATTGAAGATCCCTTTTAATCCTGAAGTTATCTATGCGGATTTTGAAAAGGCTATTCACTTTGCTGCACGTCAAGTTTTTCCTTCTTCTGAACTAAGAGGATGCAGATTTCATCTTGGCCAGTCGTGGTAACTATTTTTTTTAACGGTTGACAACAATTAAGATATTTTTGTTGTTGATGATTTCCGAGTTTAACCTTATGAATGAAATATTTTCACACACCCGGAAATCATCAACAACATGATAACAACTGCGAAAACATACATTCATACAAAATTTTTGTCTTTGCATAGGTGGCGACAAATTCAAAAATTGGGGTTATCAAATGCGTATACCGAAGACAACGACGTCGGAAGATACATAAGATATGTGTTTGGTCTTCCATTTTTGGATCCTTCCGAAGTGGGTGATTGCTTCGCTTTTGATTTTGCACACATCTTACCTCAACATGTTGCCGTGCAAAAATTTGCCGATTACCTAGTAGAAAACTACATTTCGGAAAACGCTGATTTTCCCCCTGATATGTGGGCTGAAGATAGTTCATCGCTAGAACGAACTACAAACGCTTGCGAAAGCTTTCATTCAAAATTCAATGCGTTATTTTATACTAACCACCCAAATATATTTCAATTTTTAGAAAATTTAAAATATATTCAAATTGATACTTTGTAGTAATATTTTTATAATTTATTAAAAACGAAAGACAAAACATTACAATTTAAAACACAATATTATATAAAACACTATTCGAAAGTAATAACCATAGATGTAATCCGTGGTGTATCGCTACTCGTTGTTTCACCGCACCACTATGTATAGGACGAAGTTACATCACTGTCGGTGGCTTACGGGCAATTTAAGTAGCGCCCTTTTACCCGTAGAGGCGGAGGCTCATACGGTGGGCTGAATGCGGTGATGTAGATAGGTTGCATAACCCAATAGTGGTCGTTCTGCTACAACCTCCCCCTCTAGCTTCGAGATCGCCTCGATGAGGAGCTAGTGCACCGAGCAGGACGATTGGGGTTATTGTTTCCGGGGTCTACCTTGTAGTCCTTTCTTTCTTGAGAGTGGATTGGTAGTGGGTGCTATCCCTTCCGTAGCCATCACTGGAACTGGCTTCCGGGGTCGTCCACGTCTCCGCATGGCTCTTATAGGCGCGGGGATCACTTCATGATTCTTATCGCCTTGATACAGAGAAATAGTGGACTAGTGATGGACGCCTAAAGGTACAGTAGGGTTTTCAAGGTCAGCAAGCTCATAACTAGTAGGACCGTGGTTGCGGAGGATGACGTAAGGTCCATCCCGCCGTGGTGCAAACTTTGACGAGTAACCTTTAGCAGCGCTACTAAGGGTGTGGGTGGTCACCCAAACTTTGTCCCCGGGACTATAACAAGGGTCGTTTCGTCGATGCTGATTGATTCAGGCTTGATTCTGATCTTGGCGCAGCTCAGTGGCTTCTTTTGCCATCTTTAGGGTTTCCGCAAGCTGGAGCAGTTTGGGACTTATTTCAGCTATGAAATTTTCTGACTGTACAATGGTACTAAAGTCGTCAGCAATATCTTGTATGGTTCTTAATTCACGTCCAAATGTTAGGTAAGCAGCCGTGTGTCCAGTGCTATCACACCGAGCGCTATTCATTGCAAATCTAATAGTGGCCAAATGTTTGGACCATTCCTGATGGCGATTACCAACAAGGATACCAAGTTGCGTTTTTAGATCTCGGTTTTTGCGCTCCACCGGATTTGCTTCTGGGTGATAAACCGGTACAAATGCTTGCTTGATACCTAGGCAGTAAGTGAGCGTCTGCATGATAGTCGATATAAACTGCGTCCCGTTATCGCTAATGATCCTTCGCGGCAGTCCATATCGCAGGATAACTTCATCTAAAAGAGTATGAGCGCACGTCTCGGCCGTAGCTTCGGACAATGCGAATAATTCAACCCAGCGACTGGCAACATCTTCGATAATGAAAATCCATCTCTTTCCGTCTTCGGTGGTCGGCAATGGACCGAAGATGTCCATGGCTAATACCTCGAATCTCTGGTTTGTTGCGGTTGTCTGAAGTAAACCAGCTGGCTTAAGATTGGAGACTTTGTAACGTTGACACGATACACATTTAGCTATATGATAGGCAATATCACGCCGCATTCCTATCCAGTAATATCTTTTCGAAATACGGCTGATAGTCTTGTCGACGCCGTAATGTCCAGCAGTTGGGGAATCATGGTAGGCGTGGAGGATATTCTTTTTTTCGTCCTCCGGTACCACAATTCGGGCGTTTTCGGTATCTAAATCTAACACGATGCCAACTTTTTCTAGGAAATCTATACCTAATAGGGTTCTGTTGTCCACGGCGTCAGGCAGCACGACGAATTTAATATTATGAATTCTACCGCCTAACTCTATAGTGGTGAATGTTGTCAGTAACTCTGTTTGTTTTTGATGTCCATCAGCGAGTGTGACACGAGCTGCGGTTCTGGTGAATGCACAATTCTTGGCTTTCAAGAGTTTGTAGAGAGTGGCGCCAGCTACACTTGTTTTAGCTGCCGTATCTATATGTGCTTGGCCTTTAATACCACATATTCTTGCGGGAACTGTTGGGACTTCAGGTGTAGATCTTAAAAGCGTATTTATTGAATAGAAGTGGACAGCTTAGGCATCTACAACTTTGCCGACATTAGTGCAATTGGGACAATTGCTGCGGAAGTATCCAGCTCTGCCACATCCGTAGCAGTGAAGTTGACCTTTGTCTGTTTTGGTAGCGGCTGGTTGTGTAGGCTCCTTATGTGTCGTAGTCGTTTTAGATTGGTCTTGCATTTGTCGTTTACGACATTCTTGTATGCTGTGCCCTTTGAAATTACAAAAGGTGCATCTTACTTTGTTTTTCTTTACCGGTAGCATATCGGTTGATTCTTTGCGTCGTAAAGTAGGCGTATCCTTGAGTTCCATTTCTAGATGCTCAAACTTTCTAGCTTTTGTCAGCAAGTCGGTAAAAGTCGTTATTTCTCCTCTTGGGATCTTTTTCCTAAGTCTAATGTGCATTAGACCGTAGATTAGATCAATCTGTGTTTCTTCGGAGTGTCTTCCTTGTGGAAGTTTGGAAAAAAGTGCTCGCTTCTGACAAATAAATTCGTCCATAGATGTCGAGATTCCTTAAGGGGACTTGAAGATATCAAGGTAAATTTGGTATGCAGGAGTTGCCGGAGAGAAGGCGGTACGGATTAATCGAATAGCATTATTCCAGTCTGTTGCTTCACCTTTTATGCCTTGCCACCAAGTAGCTGCAGTGTCAGTAAGTAATAGTGGCAGACCTTTAATTGCGTCTTGGTCTGTAATTTGTTCCATATCCTTATAGACTGCTATGGTGTTTAGGAAATAGTCGATTGTCTCATGACAACGTGTTCCGTCGAATCGGGCTGTGCATTTGCTCAAACTCCCATTTTTCTGATTATCTGGCTCTGTCTTTATACCGGCTACGGCTTGTAAAAGCTGCTGGAACTGCTCAGGAGACATCGCCATGGTTGTTTGGCTTGCAGCAATACGTTTACTTCGACGTGGAATGATTGATTGGTGATGGGAGGCGGTGAGAAGATTTTAAATCAGACTGGATAAAGTCAACAGCGAATATTCCTGTCGTTTTATTTTAACTGGAAAAAGCCGGACTGACGAAAACCCAGTATGAAAAACCACTCTGCAATACGTGAGAATTTCGCTTATACAAGACAAAAAAATGTCGAAGTATCAACGGAAATCCCACTTGCAGCCAGGAATCCTTACATTCTAGTGGTGTTGAAAAAGTAACGATACGATACTCGTTCGTATTTCGTATACTTTTCAATAGCAATAACCAGAGTAATCTAAGTAATCATAGTAACGAATATTTCAAATGATTACTTTATATACCAAAGTAACGATTCGTACTGATTACTCAAAAGTAACGAAAATCAACATCTCCATTATATTCGTGATCCACGTCAGGGCGCCAGTGTAGTAATATTTTTATAAAGTATTAAAAACGAAAGACAAAACATTACAATTTAAAACACAATATTATATAAAACACTATTCGAAAGTAATAACCATAAATGTAATCCGTGGTGTATCGCTACTCGTTGTTTCACCGCACCACTATGTATAGGACGAAGTTACATCACTGTCGGTGGCTTACGGGCAATTTAAGTAGCGCCCTCTTACCCGTAGAGGCGGAGGCTCATACGGTGGGCTGAATGCGGTGATGTAGATAGGTTGCCTAACCCAATAGTGGTCGTTCTGCTACAACTTATATTAAAATACGTAGTGTCAATAATCAAAAAAAAGTATACCGCAGGGCTGTTTACTTACGCCAACAATTTGTTGAACATAAAATGTCGTCGTTACGGCAAAAAGAAATAAGCCCATCTGAGTTTGTAAAATGTATGTCTCACAAATTTCTACCGAATACACTATAAATTGCATGTATAAAATGTAAATATAATGTAAATATAATGTTGAATACAGATAATGACTTTTCTTTTGCATTGGTATTCTTAGAAAGTAAGCAGGTAGGTGCTTAATTGCCTTATCACATGGTAGCGAATTAGTACAGGATTAACAGGTATTTCTGACCACAGGAGCGAACTAGTGTGCACCGATAAACAGTTGTGTAGAAAAGCGTGTTTTGCATAGTGGTTGTAGGAAAGCTGTATTATGAAATCAAACAATTTTATTTTGTTAAATCTACATTGTATTTAAACATAATGTGACGCGTTCCGCTAACACAGTAGCTTTATCAAACGAATGGAGGTATAACGTATAATTTAGTATTAAGGCACTGTATAAATAGAAAGTTTCTCATTATACCTCCATTCGTTTGATAAAGCTACTGTGTTAGCGAAACGCGTCACTTTATGTTTAAATACAATGTAGATTTAACAAAATGAAATTGTTTGATTTCATAACTTACTATGGATCTACATCAAGTAAAAGCCTCATCTATTCAATTTTTAAAAGCTGTATTAGGTACCTATATATACGTGTTAAGGCGTCCACATTATGCCGCGATTTGCCGTTTGCAAATCCAGCGACTGTATGTGTTGGCATTAATTTAGTTCAGTCGCACAATGTCCACAAAACAGGACGATCCCGTTATAGATTTATCAAATTAATAACTTTCTCGTTCGTCCACTCCATTTGGAAGCAAGTTCTAACTGGCAGACATTCTGAATCACAACTAAAGCCGCGAAAGGCCAGTGTGGCAAGCCGCACTCTCATTGGCTTCCTTTGAAGGAGACATATATTCAGGAAGTATTCTAATCATTCAATTATAGTTAAAAAGAAACCAAGAAAGACGCTCATAGGTAATCGAACTAGAAAGTGAAAAATAAACCCTTAATTCCAGGTTGAAATGATTACCAAGAAAATTATTGTCATGACTAATGAGAAATTATAAAAATTTATTTCGAGCACCCCACGTTTTTACCAGAATGACAATAACTTTATTCTTGAATTGAGAACTACTTTTCACTTTTTAGTGCGATTATACCTGTAAGCGTGCTTTTTTTAACTATAAACTATTTAAATTTTTTTCAACTGTAATTTATGAATAAATAAATACTTAACTACTATTTTGTATTTTCATTCGTCCTTCCTTGATAAGTATGCAAAAAATCTTTTGAATTAATCTGAGCTGTGAGTGGGTAGAAATCGAGTTTAGGGGTTACGTTACTAATAATTGTCACATGGCCAAAAATAGATTCAACAAATATCTACTATCTTGTTCCTATCAAGGCGCGTTCTCACTAGTCGCTTTTAGATGAACGATTTTTATTGATCAACTAAAATCGAATGAAAATCCCTGTGTGAACCTCCATTTGAATTTTTATTGAACGATAAAAATCGTTCCAACAAAAGTTGAATCCATTTCTACTTTCATCGTTCAAGTATGAGTCACCATACGATTTTGATACGCGATTTATCTTGCTCAGTGTTCAGTTTGGCAGTCAAGGAGTCAAATGTTCAGTGTTTATGTTTATAATTATATCACAAAACAGTATAACCTATAGAAGTGAAAGTCCAATAGGATTACCTAGAATGAAAAAATGAGGTGTCAAACCCATCCACCTGAAGCGCTAGTTGCAATTGAGTTGTCGAAATAGGCACGGCAGCTGAGGCCGAAAAACAGACTAATGGAAGAAGAATTTCAGCGATCGCAGTGGATGGGTTCGGAACTATTTCATAACGCTTTTTTTAATGGAAGTTTGTTTTTGAATGACTAATTCCCAATTTCACTGACCATTTCCTAAAGTCAGGTAATACCTGAAACGAATTTAGGAATTCCTAAATGCAATTTACATTTTACCACGCGCTAAATAATGCCTAAGAGTGATAATATTACGTATTTCCTATTTACTTTTTCATCAATCCTGAAAGGATTGTAGGAACAGCTTCGCGGGTGAGGCCCCTTTTTGTCCCAATAATATATTGTGGTTCAAAATATCTGTTGCAAACTTTGTAGGACTTATAAATCTGTTCAGCGCTTAATTCTTTTAGTTTTGGATTGCAAATAAAGGCAACCCATTCATTCAACAACAAAGGGTCATGTTTGGGAAACTTATGTTTTGATGTAATGCACAAAACAGTTAGACTTTTTTGTGATGTAATGTCTGTACACCCAGGAACGCAACACTTCACACCAACCATTATAAATATTATGAATTGTCACACTTGATAAGACTTACAGTACCTAATTAAAACACAAATAACAGCAGCAAACGGCAAAAGGGAAAAATCTATAAAAGACAACGGTGACAACAACTATATGACAGCTTTGATGCATTTTAAAATATTTCTTCTTTTCGTGCTAAAGGCATTAGCTGCCAGGCCTACTCCGACAACTCAATTGCAACTAGCGCTTCAGGTGGATGGGTTTGAAACCTCATTTTTGTATTCAAGGTCATCCTATGAACTTTCACTTCTATAGGTTAGACTGTTTTGTGAATTATATTTAGTGGTTTTTTAAGAGAAAAATATTTATTTTAAAGTACACACTTCATTTTGTTAAGCTTTCGTCGCACTTCGTCAACTTCATCAGAACAAAACTTGTGGTTAAAAAATGATATCTAAAATTCCATTATACATATAAAAATACAGAATACTTTCATAAAACACGTTTAAATTTTGATTATTTTACCAAGCTAATGTCAAAATTGAAATTGACAAATAAAATTTTCATAAATTTGTGTTGGTAAATAGCAATTTTAGAGGTGGTATTTAATTGTCTGTTCGTTCATTGATTGATGTCAGTTTCTGTGTCAATGTTTTGACATGGTTTTGACTAGTATTAGTTACAGCTTTACGCAAAATTGTATCCTTTTTAAAAATTTTCAAATGTACTTCAGAAAGAAGTTCTTAAAATTTTTTCCTTCTCAAAATCCATCCAAATATTACGTTTGGCTAGTTTTTTCCTACATTCTGATAACATATTTCTCAGTTCTGTAATAATTAATTTGCAAATGAACCCAACACCCGTACGGACAACCTCGTTAGTCGTAATTTTGCTTTCAACTATCGGCTCCACATTCGTTGGAACAGGAGAATCAAAAATTGATTCGATTTTATTTGATCAATGGAAATCGTTCAACTAAAATCGACTAATGAGAAGGGCGCGGAAAAATATTCTATTTTAACAACTATCTTCATGAGTATATCTGTTTGCCTGCGCCATAAGTTTTTACAAAAATATAAAAATGTGTGATGGCACTTCTTAGAGACCAACGTTTTGTGTCAGTTGTCTATTCAGATGATATCCTTCTTTTTGGAAACTCTATAAACTATTCTAAATGTGGAAGAAAAATTGAGTTTATTGAAACAATTAGGGTTTATGATAAATTTTGAAAAAGTAACCTATCACCAAATCACACAAGCAAATATGCTAATTTCTCTGCCAAATGAAGCGTTTGAAATTAATCGATTTATTACAAAAATTCTCCATGCGAATTATTGTAGGATACAAGATTATCTCTAAATTCATTGGGTATGATTAATTCCATCTGCTCCAGCTTTTGAATATGCTTTTTTATGTACTGAGCTATTCAAAAGAGAAAAATTCTCAGCTTCGCAAAATTACGAGGGTAATTATTAGGTAAAAATTCACATACCACCTTCTCCAGCCATAGATTTTATTTGGTGGTTAAACAAGCTTCTATATTCAAATAACACAATACGCTTTGATGATTTCCAGGCCGAAGTATATACTGATGTTTTAAGTGTGGTAGGAGGGCTCATTTAAGTGGTCATACGACATAATATGGTCTTGGGTCATGGGAGGAAAATGACATAACCAATGACATAACCAACGACATTAGTTAATATGTTCTTGTATTATTTTTTACATGTAGACTCCGATTTAAAGAAGAATGGGCCAAATGCGTCATATGCTACGTCATCGTCTCGAGGACAGTGTTTGGTGAATCAATCCATATTCCAGTGGAGTGGATAGAGAACGCACTAATTTTTGCCTTCCATTCTTCTTTGAATCGTACTCTATTGTCGAATAATATGAATTAACATTTCCACATCTCAATAGGTTCTCGATTTAAAATGTGTGAAGAAATGAAAATTTGGAAAATATCATTAAAATTGAAATTATTTTTCAGGATTTAATGCAAATATGAGCATGGAAAATAAAATTATTTCTTGGAAAAAAACTTACTGCTTGGTATATGTATATGTAGAACAAATAACAAAACGTTGTGGTGGTTTGATAAAAATTGGATGTGAAAAAACTAGGACGTTGAATACATAGCAGCAGATTTGTAAGAGTATTCACGTAGGAATCTCATTTGAAATGTAAAAAGTCTATTAGGTGATTTAATAAGTTCCTCGCAGTACGTACCAGGGGGTCCAAATGTAAATTTTAATAGCTAGCCGGAAGAAATATTTTCAGAGTTCTGATACTTGTAGACATTGATATAAAGGCACAAACAAATTTATGAAGTCTTCTGACTGCATCAGGTATTTTTACAAATCATTTATTTTTCAGTAGCGCGGTAGTGCAGGTCATCATCAGCAAAAACGTCAGTTGCTTAACGCGTGATTATTCTTGTTTTATGTGTTGTTTAGTGACGGGTAGATAAACATTTCACTACCAGTGACGGACTTTACAAAATGTATTTTTTATGTCAATGAATATACATCATACCAATACTTAATACATTTTATTGGAAAATCTATTGAAATATCAATAATAATAATATTTTGTGAAAATACAGGAATAAGTTACTGTAAATCAGCGTTTTTCAACCTGTATGGCGCACAAGCTCATCAAAATGAAATTAAACGATAATTACTTATATGGAGAAAAAATGAATTCAAAGACATAAAAACAAAATGATATTCATTCTCACATGAGAAAAAAGTAAGTGATATATATATTTTCAAACCAATATACTATTTATAAGTATATTGGAAATATGAACGTCGCTAGCACAATATTGGGACCAGGACTCATTTATTCGCAAGCCAGAGTCTCTCTGTGGATCATGCAATGGGTCTAGACACATTGCAGATATTTTTGTTTCACATGTGCTTGTATACTTTGAGACCTTCCAGACATTGCACGAGCATCATTGGTGCATATTCATAACGCAATTTTTCCACCCTATGCTTGCCCCATCAATAAAATCATCCTAAAATATTGAACAAAGTGAGTGCTGTTGCTTTGAATTCCATTGGTTTGCAAACAAGTAGTTTTTCTACTGCCGACATACCATTAAAAAATCGGACATGGGCAATTAAATAAGCATCTTTATTGCTATCTGTTGTTGCCTCGTCAAGCTAAATCGAAAACAATTTGTCATCCTTAGAGTCTATGGATGAGTATAATATTCAAGTTAAAACTAGGCATTCCTGGGGTAAGCCTCAGGAGAATACCAAGAAAAACAGACTGGGACAATTATAACACCTTTCTGAAAAGAAATCTAGCACATATCCAGAGAAAAGGAAGGGCTAAGCACCATATCGACCTGGAAAATGAGCTAGAGGATCTGAACAGGGCAACAATCGATGCGTTTGAATCGAGCTGCCCTCTTCAAAAACAACGAAGCAGCAAAGATGCACCCTGGTGGAACAAACATCTGTCAGAACTAGGATCTCAAACCCGGGACCTTTTTAATAAAGCAAAACTCACCGGAGACTGCTGCGGCAAGACTTTACAAAGTTATGGCGAAAAGTAGAGTCAACACAGATATGGCTTTGAGGAAGCCAGATGGTGAATATACCGAATATGAGGGGGAAAGATTTCGACTCTTACTAGAAACTCATTTTCCGGGGAGTACCCCAAATAGGGGAGATAATCCTCTCGAAGTTCACAATAGGCCTTCAAGAGAAAGTATTACAATGGCCAAACACATTTGTAGTAACGATAGGTTGAAATCGGCCATGAACACCTTTTCACCTTTCAAGGCACCAGGAGCAGATGGAATTTTCCCAGCATTGCTCCAGAAAGGACAAGACGAAATTCTACCGCATCTGATTAGAATTAGTCGAAGAAGCTTAGAACTGGGTTATATACCTGAAGCATGGAGAAGGGCAATAGTAACCTTCATTCCAAAAACTGAAAAAAGGAACACAACAAACCCCAAATCCTTTAGACCAATTAGTCTAACATCGTTTGTACTCAAAACGATTGAAAAGGCTATTGATAACCATATAAGAACGGAAATCCTAGAGAGACTACCTCTCCACCCATGTCAGCATGCTTACCGGGCAGGAAGGTCTACGGAAACTGCACTGGTACAACTGACGGAGGATATCCGAGGTGCTCTAGACAACCAAGAAACTGTAGTATGTGCATTTTTGGACATAAAAGGAGCTTTTAACAATACTCCACATGAGGCAGTCAGAAGAGCATTGAATAGAAGAGGTGTAGACAGCACAACATCCAAATGGATGTCGGAACTGCTCACCACAAGAATAGCAGACACGAGGACGAGCAAAGACATTGTTTTCATCTGCACTACCAGAGGATGCCCACAGGGAGGGGTAGCATCCCCATTAATGTGGAGTCTGACGGTTGACGAGCTCCTGTGTGGTTTGACGGATCTTGGAATATCCTGCCAAGGATATGCCGACGATATTGTCATAACAGCCAGGGGGAAATTCGAAAACACCCTTTGCGATATTGTACAAAAGGGTCTGAACTATACAAATAGCTGGTGTAGGCAAGTGGGACTTAGCATCAACCCCACTAAAACTATCCTGATAGCCTTCACTAAGAAAAGGAAACTCAACCTCAAAACCATGTAACTTGATGGGAACGAGATTGAAGACAAGAACGAGACAAGAAGTCAAGTATCTAGGTTTAACTCTAAAAAGGCAAAAATGGCTATAATGGAGTGCAGGAATCTGGCGGGAAGAAACTCAAAAATCCAAAAATCCTAAGCTGGATGTACACTGCCATAGTGAGACCAATCATCACTTATGGAGCCATTACGTGGAGTAGTAGAACTAGCCTATTGATGACGAGAGAAAACCTCTCCAAAATTCAAAGACTAGCCTGTATATGCATTACAGGAGCAATGAGAACATGCCCAACGGCAGCCATGGAAGTGATTCTCAACCTCACTCCTCTACATATGGTGGTGAAAATTGTGTTGCAGAAAGAACAATAGGTGAATATCTTTATAGCTAAGTACTCATGACTAGAAAGTCAAGAAAACATTTTTGTATTCTGTGTAAAATTTTTATTTTAAAATTGCAATGCGTTTTCGGCGGTTAAGCCATCATCAGTGCCATACCTGCAAGTAAGCAATAATCGTTGGAAAACTTTTGAAAAATTAGAAAAGAATTACTTACTCGTCAAATATGAAACAAGAAACCTAGTCAAATGTCTACAACACATTAACGTCACTATTAAAATAACATTAAATTTAAAATTTTTAAAAATTAATTATCCCCTGATTGGGGTTAAATTGTATTCATATTATGAACATTTTTAATTTTATTAAATTCTTCAGCCACTACACAAACACGTGTTAGTAGACCGGAAGACGAAGTGACACTACTTCAATTTAATTATCATTTGTCATTATTATTAATTGTCATTTGTCACTTTAGTTTTAAATTGAAGTAGTGTCACTTCGTCTTCCGGTCTACTAACACGTGTTCATGTAGTGGCTGAAGAATTTAATAAAATTAAAAATGTTCATAATATGAATACAATTTAACCCCAATCAGGGGATAATAAATTTTTTTTAAATTTTAAATTTAATGTAATTTTAATAGTGACGTTAATGTGTTGTAGACATTTGACTAGGTTTCTTGTTTCATATTTGACGAGTAAGTAATTCTTTTCTGATTTTTTAAAAGTTTTCCAACGATTATTGCTCACTTGCAGGTATGGCACTGATGATGGCTCAACCGCCGAAAGCGCTTTGCAATTTTGAAATAAAATTTTTACACAGAATACAAAAATGTTTTCTTGAAAGAACAATATACAGACTGAGTAGAGAGGAAATCATTAAAAAAAACCACCTCCTCACTTCTTAGAAATCAGACAACCTGGGACATGCCACAAGACGGTATGATGAAAAAGTTTAACTTTTCAAAGAAATTCGTTACGGAAATGAGCAACAAGAAGGAATGGGATCCAAATACCATTACCAGACTTGGAAAGAATGCCATTCAATGGTACACAGACTGCTCAAAAGCAATAAAAGGAACTGGGATAAGAGTGTTCGGGCCAGGAACCAAACACTATGAAAGCTTGGAAAAAACCCCAAGTATCTTTCAAGCGGAAATCAACGCCATAAGAAAGTGCGCCCAATTCAATATTGATAAAGGATACAGAAGACAAAGGATTATCATAATGTCGGATAGTCAAGCAGCCATTAAGGCACTGAGCTCCTGTGTAATCAGTTCCAAAATGGTGTGGGAATGCCTAGACAAACTCAATGAACTAGGCGAGAACAACATAGTCACCTCACTATGGATTCCAGGACACACTGGAATAGAAGGGAATTAAATAGCAGATAAATTTAGCAAAGAGGGGGACTGAAATACCTTTCTGGGGGCCAGAACCCATTTGCGGAATCAGTCCCAATGTAATATTGGAAGAAATAAGTAAAGCCAAGAAAAAGAGAAGATCTGACCATTGGAAAGATCTAGTAGGGCTTATACAATCAAAGACTCTTCTGGGTGACTACAACCTATTGAGATCAAAAGAATGCATAAGTCAAAGTGGAGAAAGAAGAATGCAGATTTTGTGGGATGGAAGAAGAAACCTCCATCCACATACTTTCCAACTGCACAGCACCTAGCAGATTACTGGATAGAAGAGGAACATTTGCCTAAGTTGAAGCCTGCAGACATCCTAAAATTCCTACGGGAAATAGGACTAAAGGAACTACTAGTTTCTGAGACTCTCCTCAGAAACTGAGTAGAAGTAAGGGGGCTCAATAGATATTTTAGGTCTCAGTGAATGTCACCCCAAAACACACACATACACATACATACATAATATTCGTTGTAATTTGGTATTATACGAAAAAGAAAGGTAGGGGAGCGCCATAAAGATTGTTTGCAAAAACAATAAACAGGATTTTTCCTCAAAATCACCGGCTTGCGAAATGTCGAATTTACTCTCTTCATCTGCACCATACTGTATATAGTCATAATTTTGTAAACTCAATTTTTATAAACAGTTTGCACATTTCAGTTAGCTGTGTTATTAGTAAACTGTGAAAATTGATGTGTCTCATGTTTTTTTATACATAAACAGAAACCGTATCTGATAGATGGAACTATTTTTTGATTTGTATGAAAAATGTTATTGTTTATAAATATTTTTGAAATACATTTGTGAGTTCAGTTATATAATTTTCTGTATTCGCAGAAGCCGATGCAGCAACTGAAAAATATTTCCATAATACAGTGCCCTCATCAGAACTCCAAAGAAAAAGGGAAAAAATGGTAACCAGAAAAACATCAATCTTTGATAGAATTAGCAACCGAGAGGGAAGAGTTAATGAACTTCTTGGGTAGCCCTTAATTTTTTTGCATGAAATTGGAAAAAAAGCGGATGATGCTCAAGGGACATGGGTTCTTTATTTGTTGCCATTGTCGGCTGAAAATAAAATGAAGTATTTCGATTACACAAAGATATGTCAGCCAATTTGGTTGAAAAATGGTTTGTCGAATAGTTTTTGCCTAATATTTGCCAAATTCACAAGAAATTATAATCCAAATTTCGTATGCAAATCAATTCCAATTTATCATATCAATTTCAATGAAAAACACTATTTCACAATATTATATCCTATAAATATTTGAAATGCACGCCATTGAGCGAAATTTGTCATAAATTTGATAAAAAATTTGGGTCATGACATCAGGTTTAGATAAAGGATACTCAGTTGAACTCCTAACATTTATTGTTCTTCAATTTTTCCATTGTGATATGAAAAAAAACCTTTTATTCATTGCGCACTCCTTTGTATTGAATGAAATATATGAACTTGATAATTATTGCTTTATTTTTTCCACTTCAGGCATTGTATGGTCAATTTTTTGACATTTCATTCAATTTAACTACTTAATTTGTAAAAAAAAACTTTCTATAAAACAACAAATTTAAATAGAACTATATTTTATATTATGATTCTTTAAATTCAGGGAATAGGTGTGGATGCTGTTGATAGATCTTTTCATAAAATTCAATTTCATCGGTGGAAACCAACTCAAAAAGCTGGTAATGAACGTTCTTAATGCTATATCAGCATACCATGACCTAAAGCAAATGACTTGTGAATTAACTGACAAACAAAACAAAAATGAAATAGGTACTTATAAAAATATAATTTTACTAATAAAATATAGCCGTTAGCTTTAATAAAACCTCTATTAGTTCGATAAATTAGATAATAATTCACCAGGCCTTTTCTCAAACTTGATGCCAATGTTTTTGAAGTCTTTTTTATATGAAACACATATACACATTAAGAGATTCTCGAATGAAAAAATGAATTGGCAATCATGAGAAATGCTGACAAACGTGATTGAACAAATGTGTTTCCGTAATTTCTGTTGAGTTATTATTGTCACATCGCTTTGAGCATAGTTGAATTTTTGTTAAGAAATGAGTATATTGAGGCTATGCACTGTTGCATCTTCAATAGATCCATTTAAAGTAATGTCTCTCTTAGATTCATTATCACTACTACTTCAATCGTGCTCTTCAACATCAATGTCTTCATCAAAAAATGCCTAATGTCGAAGTAGCGAGTGTGCAGCACCGCATGTGCATTTGATGAATAGAAATGATTCCCAAATTTAAGGAGATTAGAATAGAGGTATTTGGTATTTTTTAGCTTTTGGTTATTATGTATCTTCAAATTATAAATAATGGTGGTTTCTAATAATGATCTGTGCTTTCCCAGGTAGTGCAGTTTGTACAATAGAAGAAGAAGTAATATCAGCTCACAATTTACCGTGCAAACCAACTGATCAAAATTTATTTGGTTTTGGAGGCCAGAGCGTGAAGAGTAAGAAAATCACGAAGTTTGTATTAACATTGAATGTCGTTGAGGAGGAAATTGAAGCTTTGGTTGTTTCCAATAATTCTCAACCAATGGACTTAGTAATCGGAAGAACTTTTACCGAATTACCTTGGATTGTATATGTTAAAATTGGCGAACAACTACTAGTCCAGTAAATGAAGGAGGAAAAAAAGGCAAAGTTAACATTAATGACGCCCTGTTTTCATCTTCCGGCTGGAAGTTGCATTTGGTACATCATTAAACATGAGACAAAGTTCTGCATGAAAACGCGTGCGAGGGCGGAGAAAATGGCCCCAAAAGACCAGGAAAATAGGTTTTCAGCCAATATCTCCTGAAATATGGCAGTTAGAGATTTTCGGTTCAGATAAAAATTTAAGTTCAGGTCATTTTCTACAAAAATGGTCCCCATAATTTTTTTCGCAACATTAATATTCTCCGCAAAAAAATCGGGTTGAAATACCGGAAATTTTTAGACTTGTGAAATATGCAAGTTTTGTACAAAATTTGAGCTGAGGGGTGTTGGAAATCCATTATTTTCAATGTTTTGGATTGTGGAAACCAATTGTAGATGGCGCCACCACATTTTACAGATTGGGAAAATCCTCGGTGCCATAAATGAGAAACCCTGTAACCAGACACTTTTGATGGATATTTATGTTTCCGAGGGTCTTGTTCTCCTCTCAGATGAGGCCTCAAGATATACTTATTAGGAAAACGGGCTATAAGATTAATTCTAGCGAGATGGACCTCACCAGTGGACCTGAATCTAGCAACAATCAGCTTTGCAAATGTGGCAAAAAACTGAAGTTCATTAGGCTTTTGGTAAGGAAAACTGAAAATGCCTCAAGAGTGAAGAATATTCACCCATAATACGCAGCAACAATTTCATGCAGATTCTCCGCAAATTTTTGCAAATTTTTTTGCAACCTGACTGATTGAGGTTTTTTAATAACGAGTTATAAATGCTCTCCATGTTTCATTTATTATAGAAAAATATATATTTTTTCATTTATTTATTTATTTATCAACGGGAGAACCCAATATAATGATACAAAAATAATACATTATAGACTAGAATATTACATAGAAAATGTTTAACAAAAGTACAAGAGATTGGCGGGTTAATTGTCCGTTAATTGATGGAAAAAGTATATAAAAATACATTGCAATTATGACATAAATCTGTTCGTCACCAGTTATCATCTGATTCTTGGTGAAGAACTTCTTCTGGGTCTAGCTCTATCCCGTCAACAACTTCTTCTGAGTCTACAGTTTCCTCTAATTCTACCTCTTGGGATAACATATTATCGCTGTCTTTATAATTCGAACACTGGCGTGACTCACACGAACCACAAATAGATGAGCAGACGACACGAGCGCCACGTAGAGCACACGCGCGGCGAACGACGGAGGAACGAAAGTGATAAATTATAGCGTATACATTTAGATATACTGGTTTTTCCTCGGGGTATCAAAGGTATAACTTATATACATCGATGGAAATGTGGGAATTCCCCCATTACACTAGTTAAGGTGTTAAAATGTTAGAAATAAAGAGCAGGGAGAAAAAAGACCACAAAAAAGTGCATTTTTCCTTGAGCCCGCGTTTTCTAATTTTATTGAAAAATGGACGACTTCGTCAAAAAAAGTAATTGCACAATCGAAATGTAGACATTCTTAGCTTTCAAATGATGTATCATAGAGACCAATCGGATCATGTATAAATTTTTAATTGATGGTTGTTCACAAAATTTCCCCGCGATCCAAAAACAGCAAGAATTTGGGATTCAATAAACAACGATTAAATGAAAATTAAAAAAAATTAGGGTATACAAATTTCAGGGATGACAAAGGACCTTATGAGGACCCATAATGAAGAAAATTTTGAGTAAATTAGTGCAATACAAAAAAAATAGGAACAAATTCCTGGCGAGTTTAAAATTGCCGGGAGCAGAAAGTTTGACCCGTGTTCCGATATGGCCAAAAGAGTCAAGCGTGACTTAATTCACAGGGTATGATAGCAGCAGAATTCCTCTTTCATAAGAATTTTGAATCATGAGAAAATATGCATTTTTCACAAAGTTATTGAATAATTTGTCCCCCCGCTGATGTGTAAATACACGGACTCTGCTCTCCGGCATATAGCACAGAAGCTCATTATTCGAGGTGCGCTTGGTGCCGTTTTTCTCGAAACCGGTCAAATTTTCGAGAAAAATCATAGGGACCATTTTTGTAGAAAATTAACTCAACTTTAATTTTTATCTGAACCAAAAATCTCTAACTGCCATATTTTAGGAGATATAGACTGAAAACCTATTCTTCTGGTCTTTTGGGGCCATTTTCTCCGCCCTCGCACGCGTTTTCATGTTTAATGAGGTACCAAATGCAACTTCCAACCGGAAGATGAAAATAGGGCGTAATTATTGTTAACTTTTTTCCTTTATTTACTGGAATCAGCTGAGCTGCTTTGAGAGGTTTTCTTGTAGTACAATGTGAGTGCTGGGGCTGTACCTCTCGGACGCCTAACCACCGTTTCGTCCTCTACCAAACCCTATATCCATAATCCTCATCCTTCCAATATTGTCTGAGGAATCTTTGGCATGCTCTCAAGGAAAAGGGAATTAAAAAAATCATTGGTAGAAAATACATGTCGATCACTCTGTACTGACTATAAACAAGTCAGCAGATGACACAAATGTTTTTAATGTTAATGTCACAGTTAATGTATTTGTCATTTTTAGAATTTAAATAAATTTTTCCATCTAAATTGTTTATTAACCAAGCATCTTGACAAAGTACTGGTAATATTTTCATACGAAGATATTTACTACAATTCAGAAGTGGTTCCAACTGGTTATTAAGCAATTTTCTAAGAGTTTTGTGTTGGCGCGATTTTCGAGACTGATTTGGTTTTTCTTTTGGTTCCTGAAGTGGTTAACGACATGGCAGAAGGAGGTACTCCAAATAGCACGTCTGAAGGTTCAGCATCGCAGGGTACTCTGATGGATAAATTTACGGAGATGATATTAACTATGGAGCATAATAGACTAACTTCCGAAGAAAAGTTTTTAAAACTGCTTGAAAGGTCTACTAACACACATGAAAATAAAGAATTTCATATTATTCCCGATTTTAGTAAAAGTATAGACGATTTCAATGGAGAGAATCTAGGAAAACCTGCTATGGATTGGCTTAATAGTCTTGACCACAAGAGTTTATCTTGGAAACAGCTAAGATTTATATGATAGGCACAGCTAGAAAATGGTTTATTGAAAGGACTTCTACTTTTGAAGATTTTAAAACAAGTTTTAAGAAAACTCATGATTTTAAACTGAGTAAGGATGATATGTGGGAAAAGATGAAGAAACGAATACAAGGTAAAACAGAATCGGTGTATTCTTATTTTCAAGATAAGGTTTCGCTTTGCAGAAGTTTATGATATGATTTTGATGAAATCATGGAGCAAGTAATTGTAGGATTACAAAATAAAGATATTATTTTTGGTTTGATGGCTGAACAGATACCGATGAATTATTACACGATATTGTGAAATTCGAGAAAATCAACAATAAAGCTAATTTTGATAACCACAATAAATATCAAGCACATCGTAATTTTTGGAACAGAAATAAGAATTATTTTGATGATTCTAATATTGCTGGTGAAGATTCTACAAAAAGTACTAGTATTGAAACAGAAAACGTTAATTATATAAGAGAAGTTCAAGAAAAGGATAAAAATCTAGACTGATTTGCTACAAATGTGAAGGAAGAGGACATATGAAAAGACATTGTCCACAAAATACAAATCAATCTTCAGTTGCTGCTAACGTTTCACAGGAAGGAAGTTCAAGTAATGCACAATCTTTGTTATATAATGGAAATAATGAAGTTGATAATATCCAAAAATTTATTAGATCAGTAAAGATTGATCATCATCTGAATATAACGGGATTTGTAGATTCAGATAGTGCAGTTTGTACAATGAAAAAAAAGTAATATCAGCTCACAATCTACCATGCAAACCAACTGATCAAAATTTATTTGGTTTTGGAGGCCAGAGCGTGAAGAGTAAGAAAATCACGAAGTTTGTATTAACATTGGATGACGTTGACGAGGAAATTGAAGCTTTGGTTGTTTCCAATAATTCTCAACCAATGGACTTAGTAATCGGAAGAACGTTTGCCGAATTACCTTGGATTGCATATGTTAAAATTGGCGAACAACTACATTTTGGCTACAAATATGAAGAACCATTCAGGAACATGAAATGGAAAGAAGCTCAACGAAAAACTGAAGTTTTTATACAAGCTGATGTAAATTTTGAAAGAAATACGTTGATTTTTGTTGATATTCAAGTTGGAGAAGAAGTTGGAAGTCTAGCAGTAATGACGAATCAAAATATAAGTTCGAAAGCTGGAGATCGTTTCGGTGAAATTCGAAGTAATTGCGAAAATGAAACTGACAGCAAAACTTTTATTGATCATAAGCGAGTTCTAGACATGATAAATTTCGATGAAGAACCATCCGAATAAGGTATGATCGAAGAAGTATACGAAAATAGATTAAATATGTTTGTAATTGTAACCGAAGAAGACAGTGTTGATGATTCAAAAGAATGATGAAAAGTTGAAACAGATTGTCGAAATTATACAGAAAGAAGACAGAAGTGAAGAAAGAAGAAGAGAACATGATAAAGAATTATGCAATAGAAAATGGAAGGTTATACAAAGAAATAAAAATTAGCGGAGAAAATAAATGGCTTTATGTGATTCCAGATTCTATGAGGAAAGCAACGGTTGTAAAATACCATGATTTAATGGGTCATTGGGCATTAGATCGTACAGTATCTGCTATTTTAAGAAAATTCTGGTTTAAAGGAATTGGGAGGTATGTGAGAAGACATATTCAAGGATGTTTTAAGTGTTTTCTTACTAAAGTTCCGGGTGAAAAGAAAGCTGGAATGCTATGTTCACCAAAAATTCCTGAAAGACTAATGATTAAAATTCATATTGATCATCTTGGACCTTTTCCCAAAAGTTTTAGCGGAAAAATGTATGTATGTATATTTGTGCTTTCTCACGATTTGTCAAATTATATCCTTTGGTACAAGATCAGAAAAAAACGATTAGGCAAATAGAAATTTTCATAGATCAGTATGGAGCACCAACAGTGATTGTAAGCGATCAAGGAACAGCTTTCACAAGTACAGAATTTACAAATTTTTGTAGGACATTTGATGTGAAATTGAAGCTAATTGCTGCACAGTTCTCGCAAGCGAATGGAATGGCTGAAAATAAAATGAAAACTATTGTACCATGCATTGTATCTTCAGTGAATTTCAAACATAATAAATGGGACAAAACTTTGAGTTCAGTAGAGAGGAAGTTGAATGGCGCAGTTAATAAAACTACTGGGTTTACACCATTCGAATGTCTCGATGGATTTCAACCAAATTTCGAAGATTGGGGACTTGTACATTTTACTGAAAGAAAAGCTGAAGAAACAAGACATGAAGAAATCCGAAATAAAGTGAAAGAAAATACAGGAAGGAACCAAAAAAAATATAAAATGTATTATGAAAAAAGACGGTATGAAGGTGTTAAGTTTGATGTGGGCGATATTGTAGCAGTACGTAAACCACATGTAGCTACTGGACAACCGACAAAAACTAAAATATCGCGGACCATATGTTGTCATTGAAATACTTCCTGGAAATACCTACAAATTGGAAAAATTGAATGAAGAAGATGGAGGATCGAATTTGAATACAGTGGCTCATGTATGTCGAATGAAAATCTATAGAAATTCAAAAGAATATGATTACGAAAATGATGATCACGAAGAACAGGAAGAAACAAAATTCGAAATCATTGAATTAGCGGAGCTTAAGAATGAAGAGAGCGACGAAGATGTTGATGATAGCGAAGAAGAATGGAAACCCGAATCTGATGACGAAACAGAAGATGCTGTTAACATCGAAAATATAAATTCTAGCAATAGACCAAAAAGGAAAGTACGAAGGCCTTGCAAATTAAACGACTATGTTTGAGGACAAACATAATGTTCAGGATGGTCGAATAGTGGAAAATACATGTCTATCACTCTGTACTGACTATAAACAAGTCAGCAGATGACACAAATGTTTTTAATGTTAATGTCACAGTTAATGTATTTGTCATTTTTAGAATTTAAATAAATCTTTCTATCTAAATTGTTTCTTAACCAAGCATCTTGACAAAGTACTGGTAATATCTTCATACGAAGATATTTACTGCATCATTCTTCTTTTTTTTGATTGTAGGAAAAATCTTGTGTGATTCGAAAACGATTTATTGTCAAGTAACACTTCGTTGATGTTTAATATGTTATTGATTCCAAACCTGTTTTGTTGGTCTGCAAATTTGAAAATGTAGATCCAGATTCTAGTTTGTTACACACAGAATATGGAATTCCAAAAGAATGGAGTATTTGATCAGTTTATTGAGTTTATCCAGTTAGATTTTTGTATTACCTACTATTAAATCAGTTTATCATTGAAAATATGGTGGGCAATTGAATTTGAATCAAAGTTTCGGTCTTGAAAAAATACTGAAGTCCTGCGCGCTGCCAAAAATTGGTTTAGCAGGTCTCTTGCATTGGAATCATTTGGCGTCGACCTGCTAAGCAGTACTTTCTGGTACTGTAACGTGAACCACTATTTTCTTTTCTGGTATTTTTGGACCAATCTCCATAACACGAAATTTTTTAAATCTTCCTGGCTGGTCTTAGGTATTCGTTATTTTCTTGTCAAACTTCAACTTTCACATGAATTCAATTAGATCGGAGATACAATGCTGTTACCACATTTTTTGTATTATGCTGTTTCGTAAAGTAGGATTTAAATCAAACAGCTTTTCTATATCTCCCGTATATTGATTTTCAATTGCAAAAATGTTAACATCGACATATATACTCGTAAAGATGTTTCATACATTGCTATGAAATCATTACTTTTTGACACGGATATTTACGCACGGCATATTTTTTATGAATTACGATCATTTCTGGCTACAGCATCTTTATTTATCAACTTACTCTGTAAATATTGAAGTTAGAGTTGAATATCGCTGTGACGCATCGATTTTATATTCTCTGATGCCTCGTATAAGTTCACTGTTTTCGCGGTGTTTATCAAATAAAATAATTAATTGATCATTTCCCACCGATTTATTGCTATTATATCGATATAACCTCGTCGATCGAATATTTGGATTTTGATGTTAGTTGAAAATTGTGAGCTGCTGGTTACGAATTGATAGGAAGGTATGTGAAATATAGTGATGCCACACAATGGCAATTAAAGAGGACGTGGAAAAAAATGTTATTGATAAAAACAGTAAAAATGAAGTTATTGAAGTGTCAGAACCAGGTGATTTATTGAGGGTAAGTTGTAACCACAGCGAGAAAAACAGGTCAAGTGAAATGGTTCAACCGAGAAATTTTCGCTAACTATGATTAAACTTGTAGAATTGCCGTGGAATTTTTTATTTTTCTGATGATTTTTTCCTGTAATTACATTTTCAAACTAGCAGTTCAATTCGAGCAATTAGATTAGTTACTGAAATTATTTTATTTATGATAAGCATAATAATAATTACCTGACACTAAGTGTCTTTTGCATTTTGCACAAGATCGGCTCTAGTCGTCACTATAGTTGTTGCTTTCGTTTATTTGGGCTTCAAGCACTTGTGCGTGACGCCTCAGTCGTCACGACTTTTGAGCAAAACGAACAGGGTTTTTTAGGATCCTCAAAACCACCTGACATGTGCTAATGCCAATGAATTTCCTGTGTTGTTATAAGAACAGTTTTTAATTATAATGTCTTTGATAATAAAATTTTGCATACTTGGATATTTTAAGTAAGGTTTAAATCGTATTAAATAGTAATCGGCACAATCTTAACCTTTAAATAAAGCGGTATGTGGTAAATAGTTACTGAGAAATTCAAACTTCTATTTAAATTACATTAGAGGATAGTGAATTTTATGTACATGGTAAAAAAGTGTCATTTTCATACAAAAAACATTACAACTCAAAAACGGTTCAAATAGGTAAAGGGGAAGTATCAACAAAAAATGTTCAGAATAATGTAAATATTCCTAAAATTGGAAAATATACAGGGTCTTTCATTAAACATTACAAAGTTATGTGCAACTTCCGGTATAACCGGAAGTAGAATGGTTACGGCAATATTTTCATTGGATAGCTCATTATTTAAAACCCCTTTATGCCAATTTTCATAATTCAGATACCTTTAGAAATAGAAATAGAAATAGAAATATTTTAATTGACCGTTTATCTGCCGCACTCTGTATAGTTATTACATATATCAATATTTATTATGAAATGGAGACAAATATACATACTAGGTTGGTGTAGGGGTTAATTTATAGTAGGTTGAGTTCTATGTTCAGTTAATTAATTATCAATAAATATTCCGCTTTTTTATTTGTTGTAGACCTGTTGACGTGTTCTTTGCAAAAAGCCTACTTCTACTACCTTGATCATGTTAATCAAATATCGATACTTTTGGGTTTTTATGAACTTTTACCTACTGAAAACACCAGTAATAGTCGACTTCACCTTAGGAGAGTCAACTGTTACTGGAGGATTAAATTTCCCTGTAACATATATACCTACTTTTCTTATACCTATTAAAAAGTAGTTTTTTTTTTCTGTTAGGCAGAGTTGAGTATTGAATTGATTCTCAATTTGTACTTGAATATCTTCTGTAACTTCCTTGTGGCATTACTTATTCTTTTTTCTCTTATTCTTTTGGGAATCAAACCACAATAATGTTTTTTATTTTTTATTTCGACGTTTCGGTAGCGTTCCAGCTACCGTTGTCAAGATTAACTAGTAATAAGATTAATAAAATAATTTTTGGTCCCTATCTGACACAACGAAAAAATATGACAACTAGACAATCAATAATATTTCGAAGTTTAAGACTACAAAACTTTGTTGTCAAATTTTATTAAGGTCCATTCATAGTAGATCACACCTCTGGTGAAATGTGAAATAAAATATTTTATTTTATGACATTCTAACGATATGATAGTCCACTAAAAATGGAACCCAGTGAAGTGCACGTTCCAGGAACGGTTTTTATTGGGATAGCGCTTTTTTTAGCTTATTTTGGAAATGTTGTTAATAAAACGCTTTTGTTGTTACTTTTTTGTGTATGATCATTTTTGTTTTCAAAACATGTATAACTCAGTTTGGTTATTTTGTGTATTGAAGTGTGTATCGATTAACAACTATTCCAATGTTAAATCATAAGAAAACCTAGATAAAAACTTATGATGCTATCCTGAAAACGCAGATAATTGATTATTGGAAATTTCTCTTTCTAACATTGGTAACCAAATTTGACTACATTCGGCTGAAATACTAGCTACACATTTATCTGCATTTAGTTGTATCAAAGCACTTTCTTTGATTTTTCGTCTTTTATTATTAGGCTCTTTCAATATTATTTTTGTCAAATCCCATTGAATTTTATGCCCCTCTTCCCAAGCATGTTTACGAATACCTGACTTAAAGAACTCCCTATCTTTGATGAACAGATTTTTTATTTAAATGAAAAGTACAGATTTAAATCCTGTATTATTTCCTATAGGCGGGCGGACATCCATAGAAAGCTGCTTAGAAATAGCAGTATCTAACCAAGGAGTTTCAAACGCTAAAACCACACTTCTACTATTTTTTCGAGGTCGCTGAGTACGAATCTGAAATTGTTATCCTTGACACACAAAATCTATGGGTACTTTTAGTTATACGGAGCGACTCGAAACTCGCTCCACTATTAAGAACATTAGACAAGGTATAATTCAAAGATATGCACCGCATAATATTATTATAGCTATATCGATTACAACCTTGTACTGAGAATCTAATTTTTTTCTTATTTAACTTGGGATCACATTCTTGTAATAAGCAAAGACAACAACAGAGGGACAATACATTCCTAGTAAAGGCACTGTACACTAACTACCGACAAATAAATTCACTTCGTCGATTTATGGATTACCGGAAATTTCCTCACCCCTCCTATCGTCTGGCGAGTTCTGGCTAGTTTAAAACGAGAAAGTGTTGAGTATTATGATAACAGACGTGTAAGGCGCCAGAGAAAAGATGTACCAAAATTTCCAAAAGTTCCGACGCAAGTGAATTTACTTGTCGGTAGTTAGTGTACGGTGGTAAAGGAAATTAAAGGTATTCCACTGTCTTCCACTGTCTATTGAGTCCTTTGTAAATTTCTGGAAAATATTTCTGGACTAAGCACTGAATATTTGCTTCGCGTGAATATACTCCTTTAGGATAATTCAAAACATTTGGTCAAAACTTCCATCAAGATGAAGTTACAATATTTACCATTGAGAAAATACACTTGGAATATTATTGATTCAAATAGTACAAGCACAAAGTGAGAAATGAAATTGATCAGTGTTGTGACCATCTACCTCTTCAAAATTGAGAGTTCTTGAGCTGCTCCGATCACTCAACACGTCATTGTTCACTTTGCTTTCAGAATTCATAATATCTTAATATGTAACACGCAACTGAAAGTGAACACCGGCACAAACTGATGATCTCTAAAATTTCACTCGCCTGACCAACACTATCTTGAAGGAGACTACTTGCATGCAATGATTCTTGCCAGAGCATCAAATTTAAACTATCCTACTGTATCATTTACCCCACTTACCGTGGTCTACCTTGTCTTCGTTGTTGCAAAAAAATGCCCTGACAGACCCCTGGGCGAGAAGAGAGTGACCTTTGTAACTTAATCCTTTGTGTTAGGAAAAATACCTTTTAGGACATACTTGCTAGAAAGTTAGATAGGAAAAATAGACGTAAAAACATTGTCACGTTTGTTATTAATGTTATTATTATCTGTAACAGGTTCAGAACGTTCAAACATTCCACCAACTTAGTGTCTAGCTGCATGGGCTATGCCTTAACGCCAAAAAAAAACAAATTTTAACGCAAATCACCGTATAAGAACATTGCAATTTGACAGTTATATCTTGACTGGCTAGTGTCTTAGCTCGTTACTGAACTTTCAAGCTAATAAGCTTGATTCAGTGACATATTTCTTCAATACCTATCTGAAACAACTTTTTATGTCCCAAGTGTTCACCAAATTACATAATCATTAGCGTATCAACTTCTCTTTCGGCGCTTATACTTAGTAGCATTGTCCGAATTCTTCAATTGTAATAATTGGTTCTCGTTGCTACACCCCTGAATGTACTAAATTAGATTCTGGATGTTATTACAGGAGGAGCGACGCAGCACCGGCAGGGCTTTAGCCACTGGCATAATTATATTCTTAGTCGGCTTAGGCGTATACCATGCCGTAGTATATGGATCTTCAAGATTATCGGCCCTAGTGGGTGGCTTTATTATAATGTTTCTATACGTTGTATCGCTGCTCTATGCATCTCACAGGAAGAAGAAACTTTTACGGGTGAGTTATGAACTGTTATAAACCACTAAATTTGATGTCTATACAGAGAAATTCATCCATTGAGAAATGCGTATAAAGAAAATATAGATAAGACACTCCGAGGTAATTATAAATACGCTATTAAAATAGGAATTTTGGCTCACAATTTGTTCGTCCAGCATATATTCACTTGAAAGAATAATCCACCCAAGTAGCATTTGAGTACTGAGAAGGTGGTGAGAGCAATATCATTTTAACTTATCAATTAAGTTTAATCTTGCTCGTTTTATTCTAGTCAACAAGTGCCTTTTTGGCCAACTTTTTTCAGCAGTCTCCGAAAATTATGATCGAGGTGTCATTCGATTCGGGATGACATCTAGATGATTTTTGGAAAAAATGAAGTTCCGCAAAGAAAAAGTGCAAAAGTTATTAACAATTAACTAAAAAAGGGGGTTTAGTTTTTTGCAAATATCTCAAAAACTAATAAAGATTTTTCAAATTGAAAAAAAGATTTGAAAAGAGGAGGATGTTTCCTAAAAAAACTCCGACTCCCGGAACTGTAGGACCAATATTTATAATTTTCCCAGAGGGATGAAGATACGGCCGAAAACGGGTGTTCTGGCTTCCGTAAGCCACGCCTACTTTGGACACTTTATTAATAAAAATTATTTTAACATATTAAATATAAAATTCAAGAAATGAAAAAATTCAGGGGCTCACTGGATAGATGAATGAACAATAATCCGCTTGAAAAAAATTTTTATCACAATTTTCCAATTAGTTATTCAATTCTTAACTAATAATTTTTTACTGCTTGAACATTAACATTGCGAGTGTGATAATAGTTAAACTATAAATTTGAGATTTTTTTCCTCTTCACAATAGATCCCCGTTGGAAAAATTGAAGAATGTTTAATTTTCAGGTTTTTATTAATAATTATTATCGTTGTTGCAAAATTAAAAACTCAAATTAATCATTGTAAAAATAATTTTTTCAAATTTTTATCTGTTATTGTTTAAGAAATTGTTATGAACAAATGCGTTGTTTATTAAATAATTGAAAATTTTCTTATGGAATTTCAATCTTTGATACAAATAATGATTTTTGAAAGAAAAATTGTTCCTTAAAAAAATTTTTTTATTGCTTAAAAACGCATTTGTTAATTAACACTTATTTTCTCCCACTTCTAATTAATATTAAGGAACAATTTTCTTTTAATCATTATTTATTTTTCTTCTCGATATAAAAAAAAAATTCGTTTTATTTATTTTTTCATTGTTTATGTAATAAACAATTTGTTATAAACAAATAAATTTTTACCTTATATTTTTTTCCCATTCTACTTACTGTCAAAAAAACCTAATAACATGAAAACGGATAATAAATTTTTGAAAAAAAATTTTTTTATTGATTAATTCAAGTTTTTAATTTTGCAACAATGATAATTGAAGAGGTTAAAGCATGAACGTGTTAATATCAGGTTTTGTAGTTTTGAGAAAAAGTTAGTTAAAGTTGCTGAATTTCAATTTGTTGTTACAACTTTGAAAAGATATCTACAACGTATTAATTTTTTTTAAGTATAGTTTAGTCAGTACACTTTATAATATTGAAAATTTTAATCCATTACACACAGACCATCTCACTTTTTTTGAAAAAAAATTAAATTAACACGTTCATGCATTACCGCAAATTCTATATAATTTTATCACAGGATGCATGAAAGTGTTGATAGCTATTATGTTGTATGTACGATGGAACAAATGAGACGCGATCACTGTGCAACATTTATAAGAATGAGTAATAAAGCTACTTGGGTTGAAATAAACTCATTTATTCTCATTTAACACATTTTGATACGTAAATGAACAAAAAGAAGCAACCTAAAGTATATACCTACTCTAAAAAAATATCAGACATTCTTAACATGAACTATAAAAATCGAAAATAATATACCTACGCTAACAAATAAATTTGGTATCAATAATTATTATTCTGGCTTGTATTGGGAATTGAAATGCCATTTTCCTGTAGTATGTTTTCATAAAACCATTTATGTTCTTCCGATATATACGGCCACTGTTTTACAATATCATTTAATTTTTCATTTGTAATGGAACCATTTCCATTTTTTCGTGAAATTTCAACTGTAGTTGAATTCGTTAATGTTTTCTTCTTTTTTTTAATGTCTACTTCTAGGAAAGGTGTATACTCATCATAGCTAGTTTTATACAAATATGTCCCAAACTCTTCAACACGTATCCATTTCACATGATCTCTAAAATTAATTTTTTGTTTCAGAGTGTTTTCTGTCCGAACAGTTAGATCCAGTTTATTTTTTAGCGTCTCTAGATCATAAAAATGATCTTTCATATCGATAACCTTGGAACCCTTTTTCGCTGCTTTTCGTATTATTTCCCTGTATTGTTCTGGACTTTCAATTTTTTCATGTTTTCGAAGATGTTTTTCGATCCTGCCGAATTCTCTGTCACAGCCCAAATAGGTGTGACCAACCTCCGGAAATTTGTGGTCAATTATTTTGAATTTCTTTTTCAATATAAGGTACTGGTAAAGTGTAATCAGAGAGAAGTTTTTGTTCTGTCCAGAACACGAGTCTGACCAGACTATAAGATGGGTCTTGTTAGCTAATAGATTTTCACAAACCACTGTGAAGTAGTAAAGGGAGCTCAGTATTTCTTGACTTCCTTTACTACCTATATTTTCTGTCCAGCTGCACATAACAGTAAAGCTACTATTCTTTGTCACTACATCAATTCCGAAATTATAAAACCAGAGCTGTCGAAGATAGAAACCTATTGACACTGACAGTTTCGGTAATGGCATAGTTTGTTGTAAGTCCATATTCAAGTAGCAGACAGACTCATCTTCAGTACCCAGTTCGCGATCTGATTTTAGCAAAGCATAACTAGCAGTATAGTTTTCTTTATGTTCGTCAAAATGGGAACTTTTTTCTGCTAGTTCACATGTACTACATGTGTCACTTTTTGGGTGACCGAAAGATAAGTTAAATCTGGTACAAAATATTTTCCTATAGATACCATCCTTCACTAAGAAATTCGAAGGTTTAGTATCTCCATTACATTTTTGAATATAGAGTTGATACATTTTTTTAATCGAAAGAATAGGACTTAGATATAACTTATTAGGATTTTTGGTCCTGGAGTAATGTGATGCCTCCGCAGGAAACTGTTTTATATGTTCACAAATATAATCGACGACAACGTCCGATGTTCTGTTGTGCCGCGTTTCGTGCTGTCCTCTTCGATCAGCTTTAAAAAAGTCTAAATTTTCTTTAAAATTTCGCTGGACTATTTGTAATTTCGACCTTCCGATTTGAAATATGTTCCTAAATGCTGTTTGGCATATAACTAAGCTAACTGCATTACACATTATCTTATATTGAAAAGTGAAGCTTCGTTTCTTTTTGGCGTTAACCTTGACTCTAGCGGGTAGTTTACTTATCATGCTTTGAAATATAAAAATGTTTTTTTCATTATTGGTTAGATTATGGTAACCACGAAACATGTCATTTATATTTTCTTGAGTGAAGTTTAAAGAACATTTTTTCTTACAAATACACACAGCTCCAACATCAATTGGAAGTTTGGCAGGCATAGTATTTCCTTTATACGAGATATATTCTTCACCTTTTTGGCGTTTCGCTGCTTGAACATTCCTTTTCCAGTTTTCAGGATTGCGTAGCCGCTTTCTTGTTCTTGATATATATAATGAATCAAGTTCTTCACATGTTGATTTTGGAACAAGAAGGGAGAAGGTGCAGAAATTAAGAAAGAAAAATCAAAAATTGAAAAATATAAAGTAAAGTGCCTCAAAATCATACCAAACTAATAGAAAAACAAAGAGTACTAACCGTGTAAGAGATCTCATCATTTAATTATCTTCTAGAAAGCGGTAAGCTTGTTTGACCTATGTTTAACCTTGACTGGAAATAGCATCCCAGAAATTGCAAAGGATATTGTATGCAGTTTGTTCCTGAGAAAGTTCAGTTTACTTTCTATAATAGTGTGTATGAAATCAGCAATCAATTCCAATTAATTTATATCCCTCATAGCAGAGTAGAGGATTTATTAGAATCAAGTTCCTGGACGTAAATAACCTGTAAAATTATCCACCGTAAAAACATTTATTTCGCAATTGCATATTTCTTATATAATAAGTTAGTTAAGTTTCTTAATATTAGTAATTATAAATAAAAAGGAAGCTTACCTTAATAATTCAGATAATCCAAGGCAATTAAACAATTCCTTTTCACGTGATGCCATTCTAAAACAACATATGATAAAGTCTGTGCGCATGTTCAAAGTTTCAAGTTTCGAATCATTCTATTTGTATTACGAGGGGAACGTGAATTTTAAGATAATAATAAAGGGTAGGTAATAATAAAATCATTAAATAATAAAAGGATAAGGAAACGGAATATTTAGTTGCTGAGGATAATAAGAGAAAATAGAGTTTTTAATAAAAAAGGGAAGGTTTATAAAGTAGGGAAATAATTCTTCAAAGTTTGTTTTTTTAAATTTATTAAAATACATAAAAATTATATATTAAACGTTTTTCAAAAACTATTAAATCATTTGATCAGACTTTAATTGAGGGAACCGCAACTTGGGAGAGAGAGTCAAAATTGTTTTTTTTAATAGCTAGCCGAATTCTTCAAACAAAAATTTAAAGTAACTATACCAATTTTTTGAAAAATAAAGGCGCCCAAAATAAATAATAATAAAATATAACAGAATAATCTAAAAATAAGAAATACATCACTCAAATTAAAATATTACAATATATTTTGGAAATTCAAATGTCAGTATAATACCCAAAAACCAAACAAACCAACTTTCCGCACTAGTGCGGAAAAGTGATTTTCTTTTCCGCACGCTAGTAGAAAAAATATTTGACGAGATATAGCTGTTTAAAACCTATTTGTAGAAGCGAACACCACCTTATTCCAGCTGATATTGAGGAATTAGATTCACGTAGTCTCAAATATCCTGAAAGACCCTACAAAATCGTTTTTGAAAAAAATGACAAAGCAATAAAAATTTTTTTAATACGGAGCGTAATAATCTACATAACCGGTATATTTGGCAGTAATACCTTTCTATTTAAATCCATTAAATCACTTTATAAAAATTACAATGTAATAAGGGTTGAAAATTTGAGAAATAAACTCAATACATATTTTGAGCAACAGAATTCTTGAATTAAATCACTGATAATTATTATGTTCTGGACAAAAAATTTTATTTTCACATTAAGTTTTAGCAAGGGTTGATTTTGAAGGATTGGAACATCATGAATCGGATCTTAAAACATGAACCAATCCTAATTCAACTAATCCCAATCAAATTTCACCCATCTTGAGGTTTACAAATTTTTAAAAAATAATTTTTCACAGTAAGGGGCAGTTTTCACCCTTAAGAAACAGAAAGCGTACAACGGCATGATAGAGAAGATAAACTAGAGGGTGGAATGAGCCCAAATCCCAATTTTCACGCGAAACGATGCTGGACAAAAAAATTGCGAGTTTCTGCCATTTTTTGAACTTCCTTTCCTAACCGTTTCATGGGTCTATCGTTTTTTATAATCAAGTAGTAAAAGTGAGCTAGCTTTCTTTGGAACATTCCCTGGAAAACACATAGTCTAGAATACGGAAGCAAGTAATTGAAAAACCAACTATTTGTATATTAGTGATTTTTTATTAGGATGTGGTAATAATACAAGAGTGTACTTTTCCAAGAATATATTCCAGAGCTTTCGAATATCATTTCCAAGGACTGGAAACAATGTATAAAGTTAAGTAAGACTCTACGTACACATATGTGTATAAGCGATTTAAAAATTTCCAGCTACTTAAAATTGTTGTTGCCGAAAACGGTACATAATAGTGAATTCAAGCAGGAGCACTTTTTTGGAGAATACACAATAGTTATGCAGCTTGATATAAAATTTGTGAAACAACTGATAAAATTGAAGCGCTTGTGATGGCAATGAAAAATGCACTTTATCATCCAATATTGTTACAATGCACCAAGTTGAAATTCTATAAGTAGAGATTTTCTAGAGATATTCTTGAAAAGTTGACATCTTTAGAGAGTGCTAACTCCCTAAGGAGTAAGTTTTAGATGGACGTGAATGGACGTCTGAGTTTCAAATGGAATATGTTTCCCATTTATTCAACACTAGATATTTATATTCGGAAAAAAACATTCATTTTGTTTTTTAAGTATTTACCTAATGTAAAAACTTGTCTAGAGATAAGAACGACTTATTGGAAGTGTTTGTGAGGAGGTCTGGTGGGACAGCGCGAACAAATTCACGAGGGAAATTTCATTCCTGTAACCTAATCTCTATTTGATGTGAGACATCTTGCATTATATCGCAATATCGAGAGTGATATATTCGATATTGAAAAAATGTAGTTTCATAAGGCGAACTTTTCGAAGTTCCCTCTCTAGATACTCACATTTTGTATGTCGTAAATCAGATTCACCACATAGTTGAATAAACTTCCAAGTTAAATAACTGAACATCATCACACCAGCCCACAAATGTTTTCCTGTATAAATTAAAGGTAATGGAGCGAATTTTCTCCTGAAAGTACAAACAAACATTTAATATTCAATTATACAGTTGTATTCTGCTGCTCAGAATATGGGAGGATGTAGTCAAACATCTCAATACATAATTCAGGTCATTCTGATTCTGCTTGAAATCTCTTCAGTCTTCTTTTACTTTTGTATTGGAAATCAGGAGACATGGGTTTTGATAACTCAAATTGAGGATAACATTGCTGAAATTTGTAGAGTGTCATATAATCGTGAGGAGGGGCTAGATGTCACAGAAAAACGGTGGATTCTCTTCCATCAGATGAACGTAGGTACTTGAGCATGCTGATTATGCACATGAACAAGCTCTACTTTTCAAACTATGGGATCATTCTTGCTGGTCAAATAAAATTTCTCATTGAAACGGGACCGCAGTACTTAGGCAAGTCGGAAGGGAGGTTCCGTTCATTGAGTGTCTCGGATGGGTGAACATTCTTCCGCGACGTGTAGAGTAAGTACTGCGCATAGTAATCATCCGATATAAAGTGGATAGTTTCAGAAAGTCCTTGTTCCAATTGATGTATCTGAAGACTATGAGAGAGACCATGAACCGATTTGATAGCTTTCCATTGTATCGTTCCCTCTAAGAAGGTGTTCCAAAGAGGTAGAAAAGTTGTTTGAGGTGCTTGATAACTCTTGAAAAATAGCAGTAGAACAAGGAACGTGCAAACGGGATTCGTCTGTAAGAATATGAGTGAAGTTGGAATTCTCTCGAATTGTATTGTAGATTTGATACCTGTAGTTTGTACTTTTTAAAAGGTGGGCTTAGTTTTATCGCATATTTGATGACCTTGTATGTATGTATGTATTTATTTTGTGGTGACATTCACTGAGACCTTGAAGATCTATGGTGCCCCCTTACTTCTACTCAGTTTCTGAGGAGAGTCTCGGAAACTAGTAGTTCATTTAGTCCTATTTCCCGGAGGAATTTCAGGATGTCTGCAGGCTTCAACTTAGGTGAATGTTCCTCTTCTATCCAGTAATCTCCTAGGTGCTGAGCTCTAGAATTCTGGAGTGCTGTGCAGTTGGGAAGTATGTGGATAAAGATTTCTTCTTCCATTCCACAAAATCTGCATTCTTTTTCCTCCACTATTTTGAGCTTTTTCTGGTGCCTATTCAGGCGACAATGTTGCGTAAGGATCCCTGTTAGCGCAGTTTTACTTTGACTTATGCATTCTTTTGATCTCAATAGGTTGTAGTCACCCAGAAGAGTCTTTGATTGTATAAGCCCTACTAGAACTTTCCAATGGTCAGATCTTCTCTTTTTCTCGGCTTTACTTATTTCTTCCAATATTACATTGGGGCTGAATCCGCAAAAGGGTCAGGCCCCCAGGAAGGTATTTCAGTCCCCCTCTTTGCTAGTTCATCTGCTATTTCAGTTCCTTCTATTCCAGTGTGTCCTGGAATCCATAGTAAGGTGACTATATTGTTCTCGCCTAGTTCATTGGGTTTGTCTAGGCATTCCCACACCATTTTGGAACACAAGAGCTCAGTGCTTCAATGGCTGCTTGACTTTCCGACATGATAATCTTTTGTCTTCTGTATCCTTTATCAATATTGAAATGGGCGCACTTTATTATGACGTGGATTTCCGCTTGAAAGATACTTGGGGTGTTTTCCAAGCTTTCATAGTGTTTGGTTCCTGGGCCGAACACTCCTATCCCAGTTTCTTCTATTGCTTTTGAGTCGTCTGTGTACCATTGAATGGCATTCTTTCCAAGACTGGTAATGGTATTATGATCCCATTCTTCATTGCTGCTTAATTCCGTAACGAATTTCTTTGAAAAGTTATATTTTTTCATCATACTGTCTTGTGGCATATACCAGGTTGTCTGATTTCTAAGAAGTGAGAAGGTGGTTTTTTTTAATGATTCCCTATCTACGTCTGTATATTGTTCTTTCTGCAACACTTCCCACCACCATATGTAGTGGGTGAGGTTGAAAATCACTTCCATGGCTGCCGTTGGGCATGTTTTCATTGCTCCTGTGATGCATATACAGGCAAGTCTTTGAATTTTGAGGAGGTTTCCTCTCGTCGTCAATAGGCTAGTTCTGCTACTCCACGCAATGGCTCCATAAGTGATGATTGGTCTCACTATGGCAGTGTACAATGTGTACATCCAGATTAGAATTTTTGGGTTACAACCCCAGTTTCTTCTTGTCAGATTTCCGCATACTATTAGAGCCATTTCTGTCTTGTATGTAATCTCCTTTTCGTGTTTGTTCCCCAGGAGTTTACCGTCTAGAGTTGAACCTAGATACTTGACTTCTTGCCTCCATTCAATCTCGTTCCCATCAAGTTTTATGGTTTTGAGGTTAAGTTTTCTTCTCTTTGTGAAGGCTATCAAGATGGTTCCAGTGGGGTTGATGCTAAGTTCCACTTGCCTACACCAGCTATTTGTATAGTTTAGACTCTTTTGTACAATATCACAAAGGGTGTTTTCGAATTTCCCCCTGGCTGTTATGACAATATCGTCGGCATATCCTTGGCAGGATACGCCGAGATCCGTCAGACCACACAGGAGTTCGTCAACCGTCAGACTCCACATTATTGGGGATGCTACTCCTCCCTGTGGGCATCCTCTGGTAGTGCAGATGAAGACAATGTCTTTGCTCGTCCTCGTCTCTGCTACTCTTGTGGTGAGCAGTTCCGACATCCATTTGGATGTTGTGCTGTCTACACCTCTTCTGTTGATTGCTCTTTTGACAGCCTCCTGTGGAGTATTGTCAAAAGCTACTTCTGTGTCCAAAAATGCCAATACTACATTCTCTTGGTTGTCTAGAGCACCTCGGATATCCTCCGTCAGTTGTACCAGTACAGTCTCCGTATATCTGCCTGCCCGGTAAGCATGCTGACATGGGTGGAGAGGTAGTCTCTCTGAGATTTCTGTTCTAATATGGTTATCAATAGTCTTCGATGAACTTAATATCCACTGTAGTTTCTGATTCCTTCCAAAAATTTAGGTATTTTCGAGAGAGTTAATATAGCAGTAGCCCCCGTACATGTTTTACAACTTCATGTGAGAAAATATTGTCCCGCCAAATAAATTTCAATTAAAATTCAAGAATGTTAATCCAAAAATTATTAGTTTATTTTCTCACTCACCTTGTTGATGTTCACATCTTATTTCAGTTATTAAAATAAACATCAGTCAGACTATAAAGAAAAAATATTTCTCTTATATTTTCAACTATTAATAAACTGTTTATCATCTCGTATATCACGTCCATTATTATAAATTTTCATAGTTTTATTATTTTTTTGATGCTCCTATAATATCAACTATGTTCTCAGGAATCGCTACATCAAAAAATACATCAGAGATTCAAATACACAAAGTTTTATTAATTGGGCAGATATGTCCGACTTTTATTAGGTTGTATGTATACGGTTAAGGTACCATATGTTTAGCAAGGTATTTCGAAAACAGAAAAATAGCTAACAGATTGTTTTATTTTCACATGATTCTCATTCAATTTTTCACTGTAGTTCCTGGGATGTTCAGAGTTCAGTTAACTACCATTTTATTCAGTGAGTGATAAAGCAAAACAGCTCATTAGTTACAATGTTACTCGGTGCAAGATGGAATTTATGATCACCCTATATTTTATTATCAAACTGAATCCGCTGTATTTTTCCACTACAACAATCTGAAGTTGATTTCTGTTACGCAGGTTATTTGAAAAGTTATCAACAACTTTTCTTCAAAATCGTTTGAAATTCAACGCCCCGTATAATTGGATTGGTCCAAAGCGCCCGACATCAATCAGCTGGAAAGGTTATGGCCTGGGTATTTTGGGATGTATGTTGTTTATCGACTATCTTGAGAATGGAGCGGAGAAAAGTTTTTTGTTCCAACAAGACAACGCACAAGTCAATCAAAACATTTGCAACTCTACATGAATTGAACTCCTATTTGCTCCCACAACCACCGTATTGGGCAGATTTGGCTACCAGCGACTACTGGCTGTTCGCAGTACAAAAAAAAACTTCACTCGAATGAAAGGGTTTTCGATAAAACTGAGGCCTGTTTTGAGGCAAAATAGTCGGTCTGAAAAGTGGTATTGATATGTTAGAGCGGATGATTGCGTTGCTCTTGATGGAATAAACGTTAATGAATGAAACTAATTCCGAACAAAACAAAAAGTTTTTTCTTTGATAGGCCCAGACCCCCTCAGCCCATGCTACATAATACTTTAAATACGCTAAGAGTGTTTTGGTTAGTTGAGATACACTGGTGTTTTGATTAATTTTGGCTTTACCTTGTAGCATTTCTAGCATTTATTTGCTTTAAATCTACAATTGATGATTTTGAAGTGAAGTTAGTTACGTAGTAATAACTAAGATAGATTAGATTAGAATTGGAGTGGCTCTTTGTCCTATCCCACTGCGACCTTTGCAGATCTATTGTGGTCCTCCCTATATTCAGAGCTCAATATCTAGCTTTATTCTTTTTATCAGACCCAAAAGCCTGGATACCGCCTTCTTTGCGTAGCTCTCTGCCCTCGGTTTTTCTTCTCCGAGTTAATGAAACCGCACCCTTGCTAGGCCTTCGCACTCACAGAGTATGTGCTCTGCGGTTCCCTCTTCTTCCTGGCAGAACGTGCATAGGCTGACATCTGCAAGGCCAATTGTGTGCATGTGTTTCCTCAGCCTACAATGTCCGGTCAACATTTCCATCATCATCCTCGTCGTTTCGCAACTTTGACATAGTAGGTCGTGTGACAGTTTTGTCGAAGGGCTTTTAAGGAATAATTTTGCGTGTCTTTGTCCTGAAGTTTCATACCACCAGCGCAACGCCTGGTTGTTTATCCATTTGTGGATGCTCTCTTTACTTAGGTATTTTGCAATTCCACAGGAAGGTTCTGGCCCTATCATGACCTCCGTTGCTCCCTGCTTGGCTAATTCATCAGCCTTTTCATTGCCTTTTATTCCTTGGTGGCCTGGTACCCAGGCTAGGGTCACTCTATTATGACTGCCTAGTCTGTTTAGTGCCTTCCGACACTCCCACACCAGATTCGATGTTATCTTATATGAGCGTATCGCCTTAAGTGCCGCTTGGCTGTCGGAGTAGATGACGATTCTTTGGTTATCGACCTCCTGTCTTATCAACTCTTCTGCACAGCATTGCACCGCCAGTACCTCTGCCTGAAAGACAGTAGCATGTTTCCCTAGGCTAAGAGAGATCGTGATCTTCTCTTGTACCCCATATATTCCGGCTCCTACTCCGGAGTCTGTTTTCGAGACATCAGAGTACCAGTTGAGATTCGCTGTAACTAAGATAACTGACAACGTATACTTTGGCAAGTTTATCTGAAACCGTGAAAGGAATGCAGTCGAAAACATTCGACATTGCCACATTTAACTATGAAAAAACTGAAGTGCTTACTATGTAGTGATAATAATTAAAAAAGGGTCTTTTTATTATCAACAATATTAAAAATATGATTAAACGTTAACTTTATAATTTACTTGTTTCCTTGGATTTATTCTATTACACATTATTTTTTCAATTTATTAATTTAAAGATGAACACCTTTCCAAATATGTTATGGGCTTTTTGAAGCTCTGGCAGCGTTGTACGAAAACCATAATGACCACACCCTCCGAATTACATAATTGGTGATTTGTATCGACCAGCTGACTTCTTATTGGCAAGCGCGTGCGTGAGATCTTCCCTCTCACTTCATCAGTTGACTGATATTGATTTATCCAGTGGCGTTGGTATTGTCAGTTACCTTTGTATTTTCAGTTTTACTTGGTAAAATAGGTACCGTACGCCATTTGTACGTTTGACAGATAGGCGCCATGTTTTTCTTCGCCTTTTACCGATCCCGTATAGCTTCAGATGGAGAAGGAAGATAGCAGGACTCCTAACAGGGCACTGCTGTATGAGGAAGCACCTCTACAATCTAGGAGTAGAGGAAAGTTTCCTATGTAGGGGTTGCGGCATGACTGATGAAACGTCAGTTCATGTTCTCTTAGAGTGTCCACACTGGGCTGTATTACGCAGGCGAATCTTCGGAGTCACTGTCATGGCTCCTGGAGACACAAGCAGGCATCCACTGAAAAAGGTTGCGGCCTTTATTGAAGGGCTCGGCTTCATGGATGACTAGGTAGCAGGATTGGCACAATGGGCCCGCCAGTGGCCTCAGTGTCGGAACCTTGGCTTGAGTTGTCCAGGACAAGGCTCGCCTGCACATTTAGTAGTAGTAGTAGTAGTAGTAGTAGTTGTAGTATAGCTTCAGATAAACTTGCCAAACTATACCTGCACACACATATAATGTGTTTTAATGCCCTATTCCATAGGTTTCAAAATTGCCAGCCTTTCGTTTCATGCTCCAAAAAATAGGTATGATAATAGGAAATTGTTTTTTATGAACCACTCAATCAATTGAGGTTATACTTAGAATATACTGATAAACACAGTTTTTAGCTATGTAGCGTCCAGCTTAAAACTATACCTGTTGATTAAAACGTCTACTGTCATTTGGTGTTGAATGATGACTCATATAAATTTTGAGAAGTAAATACAAACAATCATGACTCTGTACAATTACATCATAGAAGGATAAGAGAGGGAAACCAAAACAATCATAATATATCAGTCGCAATAGTGGAAGAAAAATAAAATTTCTGGGAATGATCTACAAGAGGTATAGAAGAAGCCAAAGAAACCAAATATATTGCGAAATAGTAGGGTGACTAAGCAAGATAACGATCATAAAACTACTATTGTAGATCACGAAATAATAGCTCTCCTTCAAGTGAAAGAGAACTTTTAGTTCATTTTTATCAAAGACATCACTGTCATGATGTCAAAATTGTCCACCCGTTCGTACAACAAAAATTGCCAATCGATTTACAACGAATCACAAACGGAATGTCAGAGTTTGACAAACTTCCAATCGATTGGAAATTCTTTCTACGAACAAACCTATAATGACACCCTTATGTCATCAGGTTGAGCGCGAATTTTAAACTAATGGCATTTTTAGTCAAATATGGATTCTGGATTCTCGAAATTTGTCCATTATTCACCTAGGTTCAATAGAAAAAAATACTAACCACTTATGGAGAAGTTTAACTTTTAAATTGTCTAGAAGACGTGATAATAATTATCAACTCCACAGCTAGTAGTGAAGAAAGTATTTTAGCAAAAAGTGTCTTTTATCAAATATATTATCTGGGTATTCTCCTACCAGTAGCTATTTATGACAAATATACACGTGAAAAAGATCATTTGAAAAGTTAACTTCAACCTATAAGCAAACTTTAATCTAATTTAGGTTTGTGAAAACCATAAGAGAGAGGCCTCTATGTGATCGTATGACACATGACTACTAATTTGAAAGATGGCTTCCGTAGATTCGTTTCTTTCCGAAATTTCGCTTATTGTTTTGTTGGTGTATTTTTGAAGTAAAGTTGATAATCAGTTATTTGCTAATGATTACACGAAACACGGAAATATGGCAGTGTTGATATATAACAGTTTAAGCACTGGACAACAGTAAACGTTCGTGCAGTGGCTTATCCTACTCCCCTCCGCGAGTTTGAAAGGAAGTGATGGATACCCAGAGATTCACCTGAATTTTCAAATTGAACGTCAGTGAATGTAAAGAATTTTTGTTAAATTTCCCAATTTTTTTAACGCTGCGACGTTTGAAAGGTCTTGCGTGTATGAACACATTAAAGTATATTAAGTATCAAGAACGGTAAGGGTTGTTTACCGGTCGACAGCAATGTTTGGAGGCGTCGCTACGCTAAGCCTCCAATTTTGCTGGAGACCGGTATTACCCTTAACGTTCGAAATGCTTATACCATTTTTGGCGCGATCGTATTGAAATATTCGAATTTCGAATAAAATAATTTAAATTTCTTCGAAATGAACGAAATGTCAAAAGTGACATTTATACTTCTCGATCAGTTTAAAATATAATTTGCATTTTAGTGAAATTGATTTCATGCTATTTATTACTTTTTATATTGTTCTGTTCGATTCTGTTCATTAAAAAAGATCAATCTTCTTATTTTTTTGTTTCTTTTGTGTTATGAATGAAGTAATATATTATTTAGGACCACTTAAATGTATGTAGGGCTAAGACGTAGTTTACTTACCGACGTCTGAACGGTAAGTAAATCACTTACCGACGTGTTAGACTTGGAAACCAGTAAACACAACCTACCAACCTGACAACCGATGCTGTAAGCAAACAAAAAAGATCGATCGCGCAAAAAAACATTTTTTCGTGCAACCGGACGCAAAACAAGCATTTTGCAGCCGCAACAGAGGCCGCAAAATGATATTTTGCGGCCGTTACCCAGAGAATGATGAATGGCCGTTACCCAGAGTGACGGCCGACAAAAATTTTTACGGCCGTTCCCATAGTGACTGCCGGCAAACTGAACGCCACTACAGCATTTGACATTTCTGAAATATGACAATAACAATGTATTTCGAACCAAAAACTAACTGTCTTTTCTAAAGAGACATAATGTTTATTGAAATTATGTAATTTTCACGGTTGCACGAAAAATATTGTGTATACTGTGGCCGCGAAATGTTTTCGCGACCTCGAGATTATCTTGCCTCGGCCGGAGCGGCCTCGGCGATAATCTCTCTCTCGGAACGCGAAAAAGCATTTTGCGGCCTTAGTATACAAATAACTATTGTAGGGGAGAAGAAAATAAATATTCCATTATTATTTAGAATTGTTTCCAAAATTTTAACTTTAAATAACATTTTTTAGTTGAACCCGTTTTTTTTTTCGGTAATATCCAATTGAATATTCCCTTCTCAAATGCAATTACACTCCTTAGCAGCGGCTATATAAACTTGAATATAGTGTCAAATGATTACTCTTGGTCACTATCATCATAATTATTTCCATTGAACATTGCACTAACTGTCTTATTGATAAAAATTTCTTACTCCGCCCTTACTCTTAGATTAGTAAGAGACTAGTGTCTCTTAGACTAGCGTCGGTTTAAAGGAGTAATACAATTGCTATTAATAAACTCCGACTAAGGAGGTAATAGTTACTCTATCCTTATTACTGGATTAGGACATGACTTAAGGAAGATTTACAGTTTTTATGGTAGGAATTGACCAATAACGTGACGTTATGGTGACATCTGTTCTGTTTTTTATTGTGACATGTGTCAGTGCTCTGTTCATTAATTTCAAAAATAGCAAGTTATCTCATTATTATCATCTCTCAGTTTGTATTTTGTGTTAAAAGTAGTATTTCCGAATTTTGCATGAAATTCACTTGCAAATTGAAGAAATAAAAAGAATGCGTGCTGAGGAGGAACTCCAGATCACTATGCAACGCAAGTACATGAAAAATTTGTGCAACAAAAAGAAAAGGAAAAATTAAATAGAAAATGATAAAAATATTCTATTTTTGATTTTATAGCTGCAAATTCCTCTCATAACAATGTTTTTGAGGGATTAGCCTGAATTTTATAAGATTTAATTTTTCTGATCGGACGAATATTCTCTGCTTCTTCCAATCCTTCCATAATTCTCAAATCATCCGAATAATAATATCTTCCTTCCATAGTAAAATAATTACTACTCACTCAACCAGCACAAATACTTAGTATATGGGTGTCCCATAACTACTGGACAATATAAGAACTGTAGAAAGAGGTGATAAAAATAAGTCGTTTGATACAAACATGCACTAGTAAAATGTTAATAGTAAGCGAGATATGGGGCGTTAAAGTTTACAAAATATTTTTGAAAATTCGTAATATTTAGAAAACAACTGAATGTATTGGTCTCAAAATTGGTACACTATGGTTTTTAATGGTAATAAGCATGATATTGCCTTAATTTTTAATAATACTTCTAGATGGCGCTGGTTACACAGTTAAAATTTGATAGATCAGCGGTATTTTTTTTTCCCCCTGTATAATGTGCATTTTATTACAAAATAATAAAAACTGCATCTTTTTGAAACAAAAAAGGTATACTTGTTCAATTCCCATATTTTAAGTC
>CAJUYG010000605.1:73767-160609 GCA_910591675.1 Galerucella calmariensis
AATAAACTTTTTATTGAAACGCCACAAAGATACTGAAAAAAAATTTCTAGGAACATTCAGGACCTCCCCAGACCCCATTTGAGAAAACAAGGGATAATAAACCATTTGGAATAAATAAAATGTCAATGATTTAATGGAAGAGGCCAAAATATTGGGGAAAAATAACATTGGCCACTTTTTGCAACGTCCTCGACGGGCGGGAACGGGGTTTAAGGTACACATATTGATACCTACGGATATTCCCATTACAATGAACTTTAAATCATCGAAAAATATTGATTTATGACCGAGCTATGGAAGAATTTGTCCGCTGGTTTACAAGTTAATTTTATAGACGGTAGCATTTATAGAGGTAGTGCAGCTGCGTAAGCGAGGGGACGTTTGGATGCGATTATCTCGAAAACTATTGAATTCTCGAGAAAAATGATAAGGACCATTTTTGTAGATAATTTAACGACCTTCACTTTTTACCTGAACAAAAATTTTCCAATTACCCAAAAACCGCCGTGATCAAGTGCTTCTAACCAGACTACGCTTAGGCCACACTTGGCTAACACACAGCCATCTCTTCAGCAACGATCCTAAACCAAAGTGTGACTATTGTAATGGAACGCTAACTGTCAAGTACCTGCTCATTCAATGTCCACAATTAATGGCGAAGCGACAGCAGGCGCAGCTTCAAGCATGTGAATTAGCGGACTTACTAGGACCCTCATGTAATGTGCAAAACTTGAAAGCGTTTCTTAAATCAACCGATGTTCTGAATCTTATATAATTTCTCTTTTTGTATTTTTGTAACTTTGTACACCACAACGACGCTAATGACCTCCATGGTCGATTCGTATCAATAAAAAAAAATTTTTGCAAATTGCATATTTCGGGAGATAATGACGGGAAACCGTTTTTTGGGGGACTTAGGGGCCATTTTGGACCCTTAGCCAAGGTGCAATCTTGGAGAACTTTTTCTCCCTTTGAAGTACCTGTCAAGACCTACAAATCAACCAAAAAAAATTATTGGACAAATATATTGATAGGTTCCCCTTCAGTTACTGGACTAAGATTGAAATTACTACCAAAGTTAGTCCCAGACTAACCTCGGAGTAGCCTATTCCCTGTCTAAAATGCGTTTATTATTAGCGTATCTGTCAAACTGATGGTTTAAGCATAGAATAAAGTTAGTCTTAAGTTACTCCGTGTTTATTAATAAGACCGTTAACTACTAACAAAAATGGATGATCTGTCTAAACTTTGTCTTTTCAATATTTTGCATTCCAGCTTCTTCGGGGAATATTAAAAATCGTTGCACCTCGTATATCTGAAATTATTCTCTCATTATTTGTTCCAGTCTAATGAGGCAGCTCTGAAACGAGAGATAGAGGAAGTAATTGTGAAAGCGTCAAACGAACAAAAATTACAGGAAAAGAATGAGGAAGAAGAGACTAGAAAACACAATCGACCAGTATTTGTCAGAACCTATTCAGTGGCATAAACGTATCCAAGAAATATTTATTATTGAAATTTAAATCTAAGTTGTTTAATATATTTGTAATTTTAGGACTGAAATAAAAAAAGTATTGCTCAGTGGAACATAAATTTTGTCATCCTTTTAAGTTGTCGAAGTCCGTTTGAAAATAATGTTGATCATATAGTTGAAGTAGAAGATATTGTAGAATTCGTAAAGCGACATCTGATCCAAATGCAACGAAATTCTAGATCCTAAGTCCAAATGGATTATCTCTACGAAATGTTATGGAAAGAAGTGGGAAATGTTTTTTTTTTTTTTTGGAAATTTAGTTCTTTAAGTCAGGTTATGTTTGAGCGACCGGGGGTCGCGACGCAAAATATCTGACCATTACGTTACGCTACGTTATGTTACGCTGATTCGTTATGTGCTTTGCTTGCGTGAGTGTGCTCTTTCCTGAGACTCTCTCTCTCTCTCGATTACAAAGCAGCAATTCATATGCTTCGGCCGAGAATCGAACCCTGGCCGCCCGCGTGGAAGGCGAACATTCTACCACTGAACCACCGATGCTATATTAAAATTCTATGCAAAGCTGGTATTCGCAGTGCTGGTGATCTACTTGAATTTGTTCGGATAAATTTTTACTATTATTTCCATAATTTTTTGTGCACGATTGATCTTTTTTGTTTATTTACAGCATCAGTTGTCAAGACGGTAGGTTGTGTTCACTGGTTTCTAAGTTTAACACGTCGGTAAGTCATTTACCTACGGTTCAGACGTCGAAATAGTAATAAGGGCCATTCGCACCGATTATCCTAAAAAGTCATACTTAACTAAGTGACACTTATAATTTAAGTGAAACTTCGTTCGCGCCGTACCTCCCTTAACTAAGTGGGAGGTTCCATTTGACAACGCCGCAATTCTTAAAATATGTTTTTGAAAAAGAAGATCTTGTCAGGAATTAACCAATTAACGGTAGTCGTTTGATCCAGTTTGTTCTATGCGTTTAATATTATTTGGTGTCATCTTTGTTTTTGACGTTTTGATAAGTATTTATTCTTCCGAGTCATGAGCAGAGAAAAACGATCTTGTGGAATAAATTTCACAACACGTGAAAAATCATTATTATTAGATATTATTAGCAAGTATAAAAATGTCATAGAACATAAACAATTTCAATTTCTCCAAGAAAATTGAGAGCAGTTTCCTTCGTCATTCTAAATCTAAGAAAAAACGTCTTAGGATCGAATGTATTAAAATAATCGTTCCTTATATATAACTGTCTGGGTATGCCGTATTCAATTATATCAATTATTTCTAAATCGTCATCATCTTCTTAAATTTCCATTTCGATAAGACAAATTACAAATACAAAGATCTACTATCTACCAAAGCACAATTTACCCAAATCTAAACTGTCATAAATTAACTTCAAAATTAGTATTTCAAGGTTAAGTGGAACTTTAAGCCGGGGATATTCCGAACTTAGTTAAGGTATCCTCGCGTTAAGGGTGCCTTTAAATACGGTGCGAACGACTAAGGGCCATTCGCACCGGTTACACTTAAACGTTAAGTGTCACTCAAATCCACTAAGTGTCACTTAGTCGTTCGCACCGTATTTAAAGGCACCCTTAACGCGACGTTAAGGATACCTTAACTAAGCTCGGAATATCCACGGCTTAAAGTTCCACTTAACCTCGAAATACTAATTTTGAAGTTGATTCATGACAGTTTATATTTGAGTAAATTGTGCTTTGGTAGATGGTAGATCTTTGTATTTGTAATTTGTCTTATCGAAATGGAAATGTTAGAAGATGATGACGATTTAGAAATAATTGATATAATTGAATACGGCATACCCAGACAGTTATATATAAGGAATGATTATTTCCATACATTCGATCCTTAGACGTTATTTCTTAGATTTAGAATGACGAAGGAAACTGCTCTCAATTTTCTTGGAGAAATTGAAATTGTTTATTTTCTATGACATATTTATACTTGCTAATAATATCTAATAATAATGTTTTTAAACGTGTTGTAAAATTTATTCCACGAGATCATTTTTCTCCGCTCATATTTAAACTATTTATATATATTTAAACATATTTACTAAAATGACTCGGAAGAAAAAATACTTATCAAATCGTCAAAACCAAAGATAACACCAACTAATATCAAACGCATAGATCAAACTGGATCAAACTACCGTTTATTGGTTAATTCCTGACAAAATCTTCTTTTTCAAAAAAAGATTTTAAAATTGCGGCGTTGTCAAATGGAACCTCCCACTTAGTTAAGGGAGGTACGGTGCGAACGAAGTTCCACTTAAATTATAAGTGTCACTTAGTTAAGTATGACTTTTTAGGATAATCGGTGCGAATGGCCCTAAGTGACACTTAGTGGATTTGAGTGACACTTAACGCTCAAGTGTAACCGGTGCGAATGGCCCTAAGTGTAACCGGTGCGAATGGCCCTAAATAGCATAAAAACAATTTCACTAAAATGCAAAATATATTTTAAACTGATCGAGAAGTATAAATGTCACTTTTGACACTTCGTTCATTCCGAAGAAATTTAAATTATTTTATTCGGAATTTATTTCAATACGATCGCGCAAAAAATGGTTCTCGAACGTTAAGGGTAATTACAACGTTTGCATGTAGATTCCTCTCGTAAAATTGGACAAAATGATATGAGGATTAAGGGGTCTAGCACATTGACTTTTCGAAATACAGGGTGTTGAAATGTTGAAAACTTGAATGTTTTATTTCGATAACTTTAAAATGGATGGATAAATGGATTTGACATTTGGCAGGTTGTTTTTAAATGTAAAAGGGCATATTTTTATAGAAATAGTAGTTTGTGCAACTAGTGTGGATAAGATGGCCATATCGCACGAGTGCTCAATCGTACAAGTGCGATATGGACAATCCACACGAGTCGATCAGCATTTTTTTTCTACGACCCACTTAAGAAAAAATCTAGAAAATAAAAATTTCTATAAACTGTAATATAACTTCAAATTGAAAACAATTCAATTTTATGTTTCCACTAATTTTTCTGTGGTGAACGTACAGTTCTTGAATGTCCAATTTGTATGATGCTACGGTTTCCCTTTTTAAATATACGATGCTGTTATAAGTAGATGTTGCCAGTCGGACTCCCTCATGAAGGGTACAGTACCATTATCTATAATAATGAATATTCTGCTAAACATTTTAAACGTCTACCTGTTGTCGTTATCAATATCATGCAGAATAATTATTTAAAAATAAAATTAACAATAAAATAAACTTCTTCACGGGGAATCAAACCCGGGTCTACCGCGTGAGAGTCTGGTTTGCTTACTACTCGACCACCGAGAGATTTGCAAAACGTTTATCTATAACGTCAGATGTATTACATAATTTTTGCTTAAAAGGAACTAAAGTTCCTACCGTGTGTCCCGCGGCACGTTCTACTTTTTTATTTCTGGCGTACTTATTGTATCAAAAAGTTGGAAGTGTAAGCTGAAGATAACTGGAAAATGCATACATTGTATCGAAAAAAAAGTGGATATCCATAATTTTCGGAAGGAAAATACTTTCAAGAGGCTCGAAGAGACAACTCATCCGGAGCTCATTTTTCTCGCATTATGGTATCCCCTTCTAGCAAAAAAATCATTTAAATTGTAAAAAACGAAAAATTAAAGGATGGTATACCTACATAAAAGTATTCCAGGAAAACAACGTATCACCATAATTCCAATAATTTTGTATATTAAATAATATTTTAATTTTAAAAATACTAATCATTTTTGATATTCTCTAGAGATCATTCATTCAATTGGGTTGTGCTCAACAACCCAGGCACTTGTACGGAATCTTTGTGACATTTCCCATGTTATCATTCCATTCCAGAAGCTTTGTGTCTTCTATATAGGTCACTGTAGTTGTCAGTAGTTGTAATCATTGAATAATTCCTCTCCAAAGTGTTTCCGGCCTTTTAAGTTCTCGCAGAAGTAGAGTATGTGAGTAGGTATTTTATTATAGAGATTTCCTGCACATAGGCTCTCTGACATTTTGTTCTCTGACATTTTGTTATTTTTATGGAGCTTCCCATGGATCTTGTGATTGACGAAATCCTTCCTAAAAATAAGTGGAACATTAAAAAAGCTAATTGGCCTTTGTTTGCTGGTACTGTCGAAAACAATATTCCAGAAGAGTTTTCTTCATGCTCCACTCCAGAAAAATATAAAATCTCAATTAGCAGCATAAATTATGCTGCTCATACAGCAATACCTCAATATAAAAATAGTAAAAAAATAAAACGTTATCCGCCACCTTGGAGGAATTCTGATTGTGATAAGGTCTTGGAAGATAGGCAACTGGCTTTTTCAACATAAAGAAAACTCGAATTTTCAAAACTTTTTCGTTTGCCAAGAAACTATGGCAAGAACTAAGAAAAATTTGAAGTCTATCACTAAACAAAACTGGATTGATTATGTTTCCTCACTTAATAAATCAGTTTCATCTTCTTCACTCTGGAAACAAGCTAAAAAGATTTATAGGAAACCAATCTCCAGCATCAAGGCTGTAAATGATCACTGGATGGAAGAATTTTTTGACAAAATATCCCCGCTTCGCTTCAATAGCCATAATAGAGTTGAACTATGTACTTAGAAATCGCAGCAGTATGAGTCCAGGACTAGACGAAATTAAATATCCTATGATCGATAATCTTCCCACTATTGGCAAATGTATGTTAATTGATATATTCAATAACATTCTCAATAATCAATCGTTGATCAACGAAATAAAGGAGGTCATCATTATTCCTATTCTCAAGCCAGGAAAGGACCCTAATCATTCTCAATTCTACCGTCGTATATCGCTCATGTCTTATATGTTGAAAACTTTAGAACGTATCATTAAACACAGACTTGAATGGTGGCTCTATGAAAAAATTTACTCCCCAGATCTCAGTTTGGCTACAGAAGAGGTTGTGGAACACTAAACGCCCTAACAACTCTAGTAATCGATATCCAAAATACTTATTCCACTAATAGATATTTACCTACATTATGTCTGGATATCGAAGGTGCCTACGATAGCGTCTGTTCACATATTCTGAGAGAAAAAATGATTACAAATTTCTTAGTACCAATTCGATGTACTGACGCAATCATTAACTTTAATTTTAATGGAAAATTATATATCAAAACCCATAACAATCACCTCATAGGACCCCGCTATGATAATTTGGGGCTACCTCAGGGTTCAGTTTTGAGTCCACTACTCTTTAATTTATATACAGCTGACTTCCACAGTATTTATGTTGAGTGTATCACACCGAAAATTATTCAGTATGCGGATGATTTTTGTCTATATTCAGAGTCCCAAAATTATGATGAAAGTATAAATACTTTAAATGAAATATTCTTTTCTGCTAATAAATGGTTCGTCAAAAAAAAAGAAAAAAAAACATTGCCCATTTTGTGCAAGTGTTTCCCCAGGGTGCAGTGTCCTGTAACCAGGTCGGTAACTGTCTTCAAATGTCTTTCACACAGTTTCAATAGCCTGGTTGAGAGTTCCTTGTTCGGTAAACTCTTTGTATGGAGGTGTCCCTGTGCTGACCTCCATTAGAGTTGGAGTTCCCTACTTAGCCAGTCTCCGATTTCTCCTCCTATGCAATACTTTGTGATTCTACAAAAAGTCTTCGGAGCTTTAGAACCTTCTTTGGCCAACTGGTGCGCCATATTATTATCCACAATAACTTCATGTGAGGGACCCATATTAGAGACAACTTTGTTGTCTCTTGTCAGACTCTTAAGGGATCCTTAACAGTTTTTCATCAGTTGAGACCTAGTTTTTGGGCTACCGATAGCTTCAAGCAGTGCCTAGCTGCCAGTAAATATTTCATGGAGACCATTTCCAAGGATATACTATCTTAAGAAGGTACTGGATTTTTTTTATATCTGTAAAAAATCGGAAAAAAATTGTAATGTCGTTACAATAGTAGGTATATTGAAATTGTAATGGTAGGTTACCTAGTTGAAAAGTGATTGATAGTTACAACTTCTCTTTTTCCATGTGATTTACAATTGTATTAAAGTGATTTGGAATTCTATTGCAGCAAAATATGTAGAGGAATTCTACTTTGTAATTATATCATTCAAATTATCTAAATACGATTACTTCCCATGAGTACAATCACTTTTCCAACCTCAATTACTTTTTAGTTGGGACGAAAGCCGCATTAACCCTGGAGTGAAAGCGTGTTATTTTACAAGAAGGGCGCGTTGGGTCCCACATACCCAAAAATAAAAACCTCATATTTCTCAAAATCAAAAATATTTGAAAAAAATTGTATCAAATGGTATCAATGTAGTTAAAAAAGAACATAAAATACCAAGATTCACATAAACAATATTTTTTGGTAACGTTGCACTGAACACCCTGTAGAAATGCTATTCCGCAAATGTCATTATACAAACTTTGCACACACATACAGTGTGTTCCAAGCAAATGAATTTTTGACAAATACGGCACTTATATCGCGTTTTGGGATCTTTGCAGGATGCGCATCTACCACGTTTATTTCCCACTACTGACACTGGCACCACCATTTCAGTTCCAGTTAATGTCGCTGCAGCTTGTCTAATTTCTCTTGCTAGGTAATCACCTCACTTCCTCTCTCACACAAGGATCCATTATTCTGAAGAAAAAAATAGTTATAGTACCTGTGTGTAGCTATTTTTTAATATAAATAACTTTGGTGCACAAAAATAAAACTTACATAAACAGGCGCTTTGGGTCCAATATAGACCGAAATCAGTCCTAGAATCTATACTATTCACTTCACAGCGCTGAAACTACTAACTACCGTACATTCTAATCTAACTTGGAGGTACTGAGGCGCACAGACCTCTACGTCCTCTCTGGCAAAAGCATTAACAATGTTAAAATCTCCTTGGGCCGGACGGACCCGACGCGTCCACTCCAGGGTTAACCAAAAAAAATGTAATATTCCAGTGAATAAAGGAAAAAAGTTAACATTAATTACGCCCTATTTTCATCTTCTGGTTGGAAGTTGCATTTGGTACCTCATTAAACATGAGACAAAGTTCTGCATGAAAACGCGTGCGAGGGCGGAGAAAATGGCCCCAAAAGACCAGAAAAATAGGTTTTTAGTCAATATCTCCTAAAATATGGCAATTAGAGATTTTCAGTTGAGATAAAAATTAAACTTCAGTTAATTTTCTACAAAAATGGTCCTTATGATTTTTTTCGAAAATTTGACCGTTTTCGAGAAAAACGGCACCAAGCGCACCTCGAATAATGAGCTTCTGTGCTGTATGCCGGAGAGCACAGTCCGTGTCTTTACACATCAGCGTGGGACAAATTATTCAATAACTTTGTGAAAAATGCATATTTTCTCATGATTCAAAATTCATGTGAAAGAGGAATTCTGTTGCTATCATACCCTGTGAATTGAGTCACGCTTGACTCTTTTGGCCATATCGGAACACGGGTTAAACTTTCTGCTCCCGGCAATTTTGACCTCGCCAGGAATTTGTTTCTATTTTTTTTGTATTGCACTAATTTACTCAAAATAATCTTGATTATGGGTCCTCATAAGGTCCTTTGTCATCCCTGAAATTTGTATACACTAATTTTTTTTAATTTTCATTTAATCGTTGTTTATTGAATCCCAAATTTTTGCTGTTTTTGGATCGCGGGGAAATTTTGTGAACAACCATCAATTGAAAATTTATACATGATCCGATTGGTCTCTATGATACATCATTTGAAAGCTAAGAATGTCTACATTTCGATTGTGCAATTACTTTTTTTGACGAAGTCGTCCATTTTTCAATAAAATTAGAAAACGCGGGCTCAAGGAAAAAACGCACTTCTTTTTTGGTGGTTTTTTTCTCCCTGCTCTTCATTTCTAACATTTTAACACCTTAACTAGTGTAATGGAGGAATTCCCACCGTTCCATCGATGTAAATAAATCATACCTTCGATACCCCGGGGAAAAACCAGTATATCTAAATGTATACGCTATAATTTATTACTTTCGTTCCTCCGTCGTTCTCCGCGCGTGTGCTCTACGTGGCGCTCGTGTCGTCTGCTCATCTATTTGTGGTTCGTGTGAGTCACGCCCGTGTTCGAATTATAAAGACAGCGATAATATGTTATCCCAAGAGGTAGAATTAGAGGAAACTGTAGACTCAGAAGAAGTTGTTGACGGGGTAGAGCTAGAGGAAGCTCTAGACCCAGGAGAAGTTCTTGACCAAGAATCAGATGATGACTGGTGACGAACAGATTTATGTCATAATTGCAATGTATTTTTATATACTTTTTTCATCAATTCACGGACAATTAACCCGCGAATCTCTTGTACTTTTGTTGAAAATTTTCTATGTAATATTTTAGTCTATAATGTACTATTCTTGTATCATTATATTGGGTTCTCCCGTTGATAAGTAAATAAATAAAAAAATATATATTTTTCTATAATAAATGAAACATGGAGAACGTTTATAACTCGTTATTCCAAAAACCTCAATCAGTCTGGTTGCAAAAAAATTTGCAAAAAATTGCGGAGAATCTGCAAGAAATTGTTGCTGAGTATTATGGGTAAATATTCTTCACTCTTGAGGCATTTTCAGTTTTCCTTACCAAAAGCCTAATGAACTTCATTTTTTTGCCTCATGTGCAAAGCTGATTGTTGCTAGATTCAGGTCCACTGGTGAGGTCCATCTCGCTAGAATTAATCTTATAGCCCGTTTTCCTAATAAGTATATCTTGAGGCCTCATCTGAGAGGAAAACAAGAAAACAAGACCCTCGGAAACATAAATATCCATCAAAAGTGTCTGGTTACAGGGTTTCTCATTTATGGCACCGAGGATTTTCCCAATCTGTAAAATGTGGTGGCGCCATCTGCAATAGGTTTCCACAATCCAAAACATTGAAAATAATGAATTTCCAACACCCCTCGGCTGTACAAAATATGAGGTAGGTACAGTTTGCAGTATTACAATATCTCAATGACTTAAGATGTAATATTATATAACTACCCCTTGATGCGAGAAATATTTTTCAAATGAGCATCCGCTGCTTTAAGAAATTGGAATGAAAAATGACAATATGAACATTCTATAAATCATAATCAGATCTTGCGAATCAAGCATCATTACTTTATATCCGCTTGGTGAAAAATAAAAAGCAGACGAAAACTAAAGCTCTCGGGAGTTTGTTTAGAGCTTGTTTTCGGAGATACAGCGGATTCTGTGACACGTTATCTTTGCCGGCCGAACATGGCAAATCACACAATAAATGGTAGATGTTGCCTGACTACTTAAGGATTCGTTCTTCTCAAAAATTGTTTAGTACTCGACGTAAACATTTTTATATTTTATGTATAGATCTGGGATCGCCGATTCATCCAAAGTAAGTATTGAATATTATTATCTGAGTTATTCATCGTATTAAAGCCACCAATAACCGGCCTGTAATTCGATGAATTTTTAATTTTCTTTCAAATTCTCAGTATTTTGTTATTGGATAGATCAAATTAAATCAGGAGAACAATAAAATCCTAGAGGAGATGCTTTCGGGTTTTATTCAGAGCACCAAACTCCGATTTTAACTCGTTAAGCTTTCAGACAAGACTACTTATTTGCTGGGAAAAAGAAGGTCTTGTAATATTACCCCCGTAAATCCAAGGGCTGATATTGAAGAGAAATAATGTTACCGTCGAGAAAAGAGAGATATTTTCTCTTGAATGAAGCTCTTGTCGAGAAATTCTTGTCTCTCTCTCGAGCAAAAGATGTTACTTTTTCGAGATTTTTCAAATCTTTCCAAGTTCCTTTATGCAAAAATATATATAGTGTCCATATTTGGACCGGAGTTTTTCAAGTTATTTGACTGCGAACAGTTTCATCCAGTAAGCCGTGCCTGTCCATTCACAATAACAAATAACCAGAAAACCATCGGACAACTATGGTTGATAGCTTCCAAGATATTGACTTTGAAAAAATTATATTTTTGAGTTTCCACAGCTCTAGCAGTGTAAATCTTAAAGAATAAATGGCTCACATGTCCCTATCTTCCTTTTTTTTTCATCTTTCCAAAAAATCACCTTCCGGCTAAACCGGATGAAACTCGAAAGCTGGAAATATAGTTTTTCCGGTTCAACCCGATGACGATTTTTTAGTATAATAAAAATGGAAGCTAATGTGAGCCTTTTTGCTAACCTAACTCAAAAAAATGTCAATATCTTGGAAGCTACTAACTATACCCAATGATAATGCATTTGATGGAAAATAATTATAATTTTATGTAGAAACTGAAAATTTGGAAATATACAGGGTGTTTCTTTGAAACACGCCGTGAAGAAAATAGTATGATATACCAAGGTGGTGAGGACTATTATTATTGACCGAGCGGAATAAGGTGCGATATTTATAAATGTATTTTCTACTGTGATTTTTGAACAATTTTTTCCACTACCAGCCAAATTCAAGACAAACATGGAAATAATTGACATACACTGTTCCAATACTCTAATATTACATATCTGACGAGTAAGTAATTCTTTACTAATCCTAAGCTCAGTCCTACAATTTCACCTTCGATTACCAAAAAGAAAAGTCTTTGCTGTTTTCGTAGATTTCAAGAGAGCCTTTAATAGTATTAACCATAATTTATTATGGCATAAATTATATCAAGCAGGTGTTAGCTCCAAAATAATTCGTATCATAAAAAATATATACGATCACTCATTTATGTCTATTAAACTAAATGGTCGCTTCAGCAAGAAGTTTGATATAACTGAAGGAGTACTGCAAGGGAAATCATTGAGTCCCTTGCTATTCTCTTTGTTTATGTCAGATATTGAAGTTTACTTTAGATCTGCTGGGCACACTGGAATTAATATAGATGGACGAAACGACGTGTTACTTCTTCTATACGCCGATGATATAGTAATATTAGGCGATTCCCCAATAGATATTAGCCGGAAATTGAAGACGTTAGAATCCTATTCCAGCTCGATGAGAATGGAAGTAAACATGCAAAAAACTAAACTGATGATATTTAGTAAAGGTGGATATAACAACAACTATAAACTAAATTTTAAATATAATAACGAACCTTTGGAGGTAGTAAAACATTTCACATATTTGGGTGTTACTTTTTCATCTTCGTCTTTATTTTTAAATATGACTCAGAGGACAGTAACCAAGACTCTCCAATCTACTGGTGCTGTTATGAATATTATGTGTCGGTCTAAACTACATTCTTGGAATGCTCGTATGGAACTTTACAATTCTATCATTTTATCTTCTTTATCATATGGAATTGGAATCTGGGGACTACGATATGCTGATTCACTTGAACAAGTTCAGGTGAACTTTTTTAAAAGGTTGCTGTGTCTGCCTCTTTGCACTCCCAATTATATGGTGAGAGTAGAAACTAAAACCATTAAGTTAAGTTTTCTAATATTCAAATCGGCGTTGTTGTGGTTAAATAGAGTGAAAATCATGGATGATAGTTCATTGACTAAACAATGCTTCTTGAGGTTACAAGCCATCAACAGTCACAATGTGAAGTATAGTTTTCTGGGTCAAGTTAAGCAGTACTTCGACTATGCCGGTTGTGATAATCTGTGGTTAGAATTCTTGCACAATAACTCCAATAAACTTTTAAATAACATATTACAATCATATAAAAATAAATTAATAGCACATGATCAACAAAGAATAATAAACTCCTCGTATCCTTTGATATACAAACATTTAATTTTGTCTGAAAATAATTGTTATTTGCAAAGATCTTGCCCAATATATATAATTAGAATAATATCCCAAATTAGACTATGTAGCTCCAAAACTCTATAAATCTATTTTCGAGGTATAAAATACACAGTAGATATGACTTCAACTTGTAGTCTTTGTAACTTGCATGAGACCGAGTCATTAATGCACTTATTTATAGAATGTCCAATATACAATGAACTTAGAGGAGATAGCATATTATGTTCAGAATTGAAGACATTTGGCGAATTAATATATATTTTTAACACCACTGATTTCTTTAAATTAACTAAAGTTGTGAATTATCTTCTCAATATTTTGAAGCTGAGGGCCTTTGTACTAGAAGAATGAGATATTTACTGTGTTTGAACTTTTTTTTTCTTGTTAAATTGAGTATATTTTAATTAGTTTTTTCCTACTTTATTATTGTTGTTGTTTCGTTCTCGCACTGTGGTATGTGAAGACCGAACTTCTTGTAATAAGAATTGTAAATTCTTTCAATACAATAAAATTTATCTATCTATCTCTATCTATCTAATTTCTTCTTAAAAAATTTTCCAATGATTATTGCTTACTTTTAGGTATGGAACTGATGATGGCCTAACAGCCGAAAGCGCTTTGCAATTTTAAATAAAAAAATTTTACACAGAATACAAAAATGTTTTCTTGACGTAATATTACTTACCAAAAGATCTCTAATGGGAATACGGTAAATATAAACTCCTTTATAGTTGCTATTACTTTTTTAAACGGACAGCAATAAAATACCATAATTCCTATAGTTTATAGTAACCAATATTAAGTGTAATGAATCGACGAAATCAATTATTATACGACCAAATCTAAAAATTATACAAAACGTGGGTTGTGTTTTACTTTGAACACTTGCGCAATTGGAGGGAAAAAAACAAATCACAGCAGTGTTGCGTTCACAACACATCTTGAGCATATGAGTTATACTCATACACCCATGGAGCTACTATTAAGAGGAGATGACACAGTCGACTATCTTATAATAGGAAAGTGGTATCACATGGGTGACATTGTGATGTTAGCAATATGGCGTCGACGGCAGAGCCGGACTATTTAAATTTTCAATCAATAAAAATATATTCACTAGTGAAATTCTTTTTCACCTAGGTATAGCGTAGCGGCTTGCACTAAGCCTAAAGATTAAGTGGGGAATGGGAAACAATACCAGCGTGGCTCAAACAGAACTGGCTGGTATCCCAATTGCCACAAAAGAACTAACCAGGAGAGGAATTTCTGGCAAAAACATAATAATCTGCACTGATAGTAGACAAGCCCTATTAGCCTTGAACAGACAACGTGTTATATCGAGGCTGGTACTTAAGTGCCACCAAGATTTAGCTGACGCCTCGGCAGATAACAATATTATCCTGAGGTGGGTTAAAGGGCACGACAGGAGTAAAGGAAATCGCATTGCTGATTCTCTAGCCAGGGAAGCCGCTGGACTAAAAATTCTCGGACCCAGTGACACCTACGGCCTAACGACTTCGACAATTGCGGAACTAGCCAAACGTTACACTCATGCTCAATCCCTTAAGAGATAGGATGGAATCAAAGGATGCTGTCTTGCCAGGATCACCTTGGGCGACCCTGGGAAGCTGGCGCCGAAGAAATATTTAGCGATGACCAGGAAAAACCTACGTTTAACAGAAGGATTTCTGACTGGTCACTGTCAACTAAGGAAACACCTTCATACTATGGGGCTAGTGGACACACCTCTATGCAGGATGGAAAGGCCAGGTTGGACAATGACCTAGGAAGACAACACATGTGGCCTGAGTGCTGTGAGCCTACACACTTACCCTCCCCACTCTACAGATACAGATACAGCGTAGCGGCTTTTTGAATTTTTGATTAGAGGTGGTTTTATTCGTTAAAGTGCACATTATCGTCCTTTTGACAAAATGAAATTGATAATATAGAAACACTGCATTTTGTTGGCTGCCAAGAACCTCTTTTCACAAATTTCAACCACATATCTCTTATTGATGGAGTTCTAAGAATTCTACAAACATTAAATACAATATGAAGTTAAAAAAGTTATTGAAGCACAAAGAAATATATTCCTGTACAGTCCTGTTTCGATTGTTTACTAACCTATGATATGTTGTTACTGATGAATTTTCGTATTTACACTGTCTCTGTACAACTTCGTGAAGCACAAGAAACCGGGTCCGGTGAACAATAGGGACACACGATTCTTTAACTGATTTTGTGAAAAATCGATAGTACTCACCTATGTTGAAGATTATCTGTTGAAAAATTTGCGGGTTATACACAATTTAGAGAGAAAAATACAATAAAAAATTTTTCTTCTTCACTTGAGCCATCACTTTTTGCCCCGATATTTCATACAAAAAACAGTTTAACTGTATCGCACTGTACAGGAGAGTAATCAACAACATGTGTTCTCGCTATCTATGAAAAAAATCCAGTTAGATTCTTCATAATATTGTTTAAATTACCACTTTTATAAATATATATTTGACAGGCAACCAGTTTGGATATAAATAATTTCAATAATAATCGCATACACAGATATGCAACGGGTAGGGAATCTCCGAACGAGCGAGGGTACCGCCACCTAGGGGGTCGGAAATATACTAAAATTGCGGATTTAATGAGAACATGAAGAGAACTGTAACGCCGTTGAAAGATACTTCCACCTGCTGCCACCCACTTCGACTGTTTAACTTAACCTAATAATCACTTGTTTGTAGACGTGTCCAGTCAAAATTATCTACGTTGTTGGCGATTTTGTCAATTTTGTGCCTTAGTAGTAAATTTTCCAAGTTATTGTATATATATAATATTTTGTTTAGGTCGGTGTGTTAGTTTAGTTTAGTGTGGACTTTTTTATATATAGACAATGGCAACAAAATGTATAGTTGTGGACTGTAGGTACTGTGAGGTGCACCCGGTAAGTTTTTTTTAATAATATAAAACATGTTTAATTAACTGAAAAGTGACAAAATATTGAAGTAGTTACTCTTTTATACAGCTTTAAACTTCCGAGCCATGAAGAACAACGTTCGGTTTGGCTGGAGAGAAGTGGAAACCTCTTTTTGGATTTAACAGGGCACAAAAATTGGAGAATTTGCCCTCGTCACTTTGGCCAGGACTGCTTTGTTAGAGTAGAAAAAGGCAAGGGCATGGTATTGAAAATGTTTTCTTTGCCATCCCTGTTTTTGCCTGGTAAGTAAATTTTTTTGTACATATATTTATTGAATGTTATTATATTAGAGTGTTTTTTTAGATTACAATCCAAAGGAGGGATCTGATTTTTTGTTTCCCACTATGGTACCCTCACAGGTAACAGCTCTTCAGCAAAATAAAGGTATTTATTGTTGTAAGTTTGATATAATTTAACTGATACAAAGTTTCTGTAGATGCGATGAAAGAATCTGTTTTTTATTCCCCAGTTGGGAAACCTATTCAAGGGAATTGATTGATGGTGAGTTTTTTTGCAACTCGTTATGATATAATTTTGGCAGTCATACAATGTACCTAAGAAATATTAACATAATTTTTATGTTACAGCTATTCCATCCACGAGCCGGGTGTGTGAGGAAGACATTTTGCAGAGCATCAAGCCATTATCAAATAATGGTATGTATCAATTAAAATATCTTCTATATGTGTCTTTTGTTATATTATTTGATTTGTTTAATTTCCATAAAAAACAAACTGAATAACATGTTTGTGTGGGAATAAACGAATATTTATCACTCAAACACATAAAGCTTCAATAGCTCTTACTTAACTTGGAAGGTGATTATAAAAATGAGAAATAATTTGATATGTTTGACATATATATTTTTACTTGACAGTTGTTTATTAGCAACACAAAAAAACAATATCACGTTAAAAATTAAACATAACTCCCGCCTTGGACGTTTTCTGGAAGGAAACTCCAACTCAAACAAAACACTATCTACGCTTCAGGCGCTCAACACAATACTTACAGCTAACACAAAAAGGTTCAACAAATAAAATAGCTAACCTAATGACAAAGTCTTAAGATTTAACACTATACAAATCTAGTCAGCATCAGGAAGGGGACATACCTTCGCTATGGACCTAAGAAACGTTCCATCTGATGTTTTGACTCTAATTAAACGAACTTTGCCGTCTGAGCCCTCAAGAATTTCAATAATTCGCGCGAGAACCCACTTGAGAGGAGGCAAGTTATCCTCCTTTAAAAGAACTAATTGATTAACTTCCAGATTTCGTTTTTGATTGGTCCATTTTGGCCTTTGCTGAAGTCTATTCAGATATTCAATGGACCATCGTTTCCAAAATAATTGTTTGAATTTAATACACTTTTGATACATTGTCAATCGATTTTCTGTAATATTACTCAAGTCTTTGTCTGGAAATGCTGAAAGATAGTCGCCAATTAAAAAATGTCCCGGTGTTAAAGGGCTTAAATCGGTAGGTAGGTAGGTAGGTAGAGGTCGTGAGTTCATAACACCCTCAATGCAAACCAATACTGTCGAAAATTCCTCAAAATTTAAAACTGTTTCTCCAATAGTCTTGATTAGATGATGCTTAGCACCCTTAATCGCAGCCTCCCAAAGGCCGCCCCAATGTGGTGAGCGAGGTGGGATAAATTTCCACTGAATCTCGTTTTTGGACAAAAATGTTTCAATAGACTCAATGTTACTTTTGGCCTTGAAAAATTCGTATAAAGCTTTCAAATGGTTACTGGAGCCAGAAAAATTAGTGGCATTGTCAGAATATATTACCGAGGGATTACCCCGTCGGCCTATAAAACGTTGTAATGTGAGTAAAAATTGTTCAGTCGACAAGCCCGACACTAATTCTATGTGAACGCACTTAGTAGTCATACATACAAATATAGCAATATATGCCTTAACTTTGGGTGCTTTGCGTAAATTCGAGGTTTTGATTAAAAATGGACCCCCAAAGTCCACACCGACTTTTAAAAAAGGACGATAAACTGAAACCCGATCTTTAGGTAGGTCTGACATGATTTGCTCGGCACACTTAGCTTTAAATTTAAAACAAGGGATGCACTTGTGAATTATGCGTTTAACAGCTCTTAGACCGTCTAAAGGCCAATAACGTAGTCTAAAGTTACTTAACACGGTTTGAGGACCGGCATGATATAATTTAAGGTGCTCTCTTCTTAGCATCAAATCAACAACGTGACATTTAGCAGGCAGTAACACTGGATGCTTCTGTGCAAATGGCAGATCAGCATTTGACAATCTCCCGCCAACGCGGATTAATCCTTCCAAGTCAATAAAGGGATTTAAAGAATTAAACTGTTTGTTTCGAAGGACCTTTTTATTTTTTAATAAATCTTTTTCTTGAGAAAAATAATGTAGTTGCAAAACTTGCAATATTACCTTTAAAGCATGTTGTAATTCATCTACCTTTAAGGGACCAAACCTTTTGTCATCTTTATGGTTTGAATTATGTAAAAAACGGAGACAGAATGCAACTATACGTTGTATCTTTTGAAAATCTGAAAATCTATTGAAAATACTTAACATATAATTTTCGGTAGAGGTTGTACTCATAACAATTTTTCGTTCCTCAGGAACTTTTTGAACATTATTGACGTTTGACTGAAATGAGTTTATATTAAAATTAACATTTTTCAAGTGTAAGGGACCTTGCCACCACATATCATTAGAAATGAGTTCTTGCGCCATCATACCTCTAGATACATAATCAGCTGGATTTTGTTTGGTAGGAATGTACCTCCAGGTGTGCAAAGCTGTTAGTTCTTGAACTAAAGAAACTCTATTTGCGACGAATATATTCCATCTACTTGGATGTGATTCTAGCCATGCTAACGAAATTTGGGAATCTGTCCAAAAATTAACGCTGGCTATTTGAAAGTTATTTTTGAATATATCTAAAATACGATGGGTGGTTTTTGCTGACAACACACATGCGCATAATTCCAATTTTGGAAGAGAAATTGTTCGCAAAGGACAAACTCTAGATTTGGCACAAATAAGATGACAAGAAACACTGTTGTTTTCATAAACAGTTTTTAAATATATACAACACCCGTAAGAATGAATCTCAATTCGCTTGATATTCCGATTATTAATTAAACATCGTGGAATTTTTAAATCTGATAATTCAAGAATGTTTGTGGATAATTTAATCCATTCGTTACGCAATTCTAAATTTAAGCAGTCGTCCCAGTTTAAATTAGATAACCAAAGTTTCTGCATAAAAATTTTGGCCGTTATGACAATTGGAGCAACAAGCCCTAACGGATCGTAGATCTGAGCTATGATAGCTAAAACATTTCTTTTTGTGACTGGATTTACATTTATGCTCTTGGGCAAAGAAATGGAGAAGTGATCTAATTTTGGCTCCCAAAAACCACCCAGTACTTTATTGGAGTTACTCTCGGAATTTATAGAGTAGTTTTTAAGTTCAGTTTCTGAGGTAAAATTACGCACGAACTTAATGGAATTTGAACACCATTTATGCAGTGTAAATTGGCCTAAATTGAGTAATTTTATTAATTGGGTTTTTAGTTCACACAGCTCCTCAAACGAGTCAGCTCCCGCCAAAACATCATCAACGTATGTTTGAGTCTTAATTGCTATAGATGCCAACGGAAATTCCTCTTTATACATGTCTGCCAATTCAGCGAGACAACGAGTGGCTACATAAGGCGCAAAGTTTGTTCCGTAGCTAACAGTCAACAATTCGATGCATTTAATATCATCCGTTATACTTTCTCTCCATAAGATATTTTGTAAATAAATGTGATCAGTATTAATTAAAATTTGCCGGTACATCTTTTCGATGTCTGCAACAACTGCAAAAAGATAAACTCTGAAGCGACACAAAATATCAAATAATTCTGGTTGAACAACAAGCCCTTTTAGACAAATGTCATTTAATGAATATCCTGAGGTGGTTTTCATGGAAGCGTCGAAGACAACTCTGAGACGTGTTGTAGTTTTATCATTACGAATCACACAATGGTGAGGTATGAAATATTTGTGGTTATTGTGAATATTTTTAAAATCAAGAGGAATATACCGTGCATGACCTAAGTTGATATATTCTCTTATAAACTCTGAATACTGGTAAAATAATGATTTATTTTGATGCAATCTTTTTTCTAATGAAAGAAAACGTTTTTTGGCATATGAAAAAGATTCGCCTAGTTTAGAACTCTCAACGGGCGATTTAAATGGGATATCCACTTGGAATCTACCATTTTCTAAAATTTTTGTAGTATTCTTAAATATTTGTTCAGAAAGTTCATCCTCACTTGATAAGATATGTCCTTGTGGCACATCTTCAACTGCCCAGAATTTCTGCAGCAATTTATCGATTTGATTGAAATTAATAAATAAAGAATGCGAGGGAACTTGTTCACATGAAATGAAATTTGACAACATTGTTGAGGATAGGACACCTCCTACCACCCAACCAAGGTGGGTATTTTGTGAAATGGGTAAGTTGTCCCCAAGGTTAATCAAACCAGGTAAAAGTAATGAATAATAAACATCTGCACCCAATAATAAATCTACATGATCTGGAACATCAAAACTTGAGTCAGCCAAGACAATACTACAAGGGATCTCTAATCGATTTGTTTGTAAAGGAAATTGAGGCAACTTGGAGGAAATAAAATTTGTTACTGAACAATTTACTTCAAATATTTTAGTTGGGTCAACTTTTGAGAATAATTTAATATCGATTCCTTCACTTACTTGCATGCGACCTGATACACCACAAATTGACAAATTTTTATTATAGGTAGGGTATTGGAGTTTTTTAGCTAATTTATGTGTGATAAGTGACACTTGAGACCCACTATCAAGCACTGCTCTGGCAGATATTAAATGACCATTGTTGTTTGAAACATGTACGGATGCAGTTGCCAATAAAATATGAGATTTTTGATTTATAAAAAGGCTTGACATAGCGTTAGATTGTTCCCCAAGCATGTCACTTGTAGAAGCTTGAACAGCCTCCGAATTTTGTGTTTGTTCTATGTTAGAAGCTTGATCTGAATTACTACTCGAGTTATTCATAGGATAACATTTTTGTCTGTGATTGGTAAGCCCACGATTGGAGCTAAAACTTGTATTTTGTTGAGTATTTCTTGAATTAATTTTAGACTTATTAAGATTTGATGAATATTCGACAGAATTTCCCGCATGTAATAGGGTATTATGAGCTTTGCCGCAAATAGGACAATTCTTCCACTCACATTCACTGACATGGTGTGAAGAAAAACATTTTAAACATAATTTGTTTGAAAATACAAACTGTTTTCTTTGATTTATGGTCAACTCTTTAAATTTAAAGCATTTAAGCATGTTGTGATTTGACATTTTACAGAACAAGCAGCTTAGCTTTTTATCTACATTAGCAAAGTGAGAGTTTTTACGAGGCAACTCTGGCGAAACTAAATTTTCAGCGGCCTGACATCTCTTCTCAACGAACTTGAGGAAACCATCTAGAGTAGGTAAAAGAGTAGGACCTCTTTCCAACTCATACCCACGTCTAGTGTTAATGTCTAATTTTTGGGACAAAATATACACTAAAATTAAATCCCACTCGGCTATAGGAACATTCAAATTTTTCAAGCACTCAGTGTGCTGTTTGACTGAAACAACAAAATCACGCAAATTCGTCGAATTACTTTTATTTATTGATGGAACGTCCAATAGGCCCTTGATGTGAACGTAAATATTCGCTAACTTATTTTCATACCTTTCTTTAAGTATGTCAATTGCTACTGACAAATTAGAGGAAACTAACGGTAAATTTGCAATTAATTTTTGAGGTTCACCCAGTAAATTTGATTTTAAATAAATAAGTTTTTGTATTTCTGCCAAATCATCATTGTCTAGAACAAGGGCTTTAAAAATGTCATAAAAACTATTCCAACTTTGGTGAGCACCTGCAAATTTGTCAATAACAATTTCAGGCATCTTAGATTTAACCTCTGTTTTAACATTAACATTTTGTGGAAAATTTGGCTGATGACTTTGTTGGTTTTTAGGAGAAGAGCAATCAATCAAAATTTTTAATTGAGTTTTTAAAGCGCAATATTTTTCTTCGTAGTCACTAGGATCTCCAATTTTTTCAACATCTGTCTCAGATACCTCAATGACTTCCTGAGACTCACAAAATTTCTTGAAAGAAGTTTCAAGTAGCTCTAACCTGGTTTCATATTCAAATGTATGCAATAAATTGCCTGCATTTGCTTTGATAAAACTATCTATCCTGGTGATGCTACTTTTGGCAGTTCTACGAGCGGTATGCGCTTTTAGTAACAAAGCATCCGAATCCATGTTTGATTACAAATATATTGGAAAGATCTGACCTGAAAGAATCCTTGACACCAATTCACAATCAGTCCAATTGATTCACGAAGCAGCTTGCCATACCATATTCCAATTTCTGAGCTTGACAATTAAAACTATTTGCTGGTTTTTTGCCGAATCCGGCTCGATGTACCAAATTTATGTGTGGGAATAAACGAATATTTATCACTCAAACACATAAAGCTTCAATAGCTCTTACTTAACTTGGAAGGTGATTATAAAAATGAGAAATAATTTGATATGTTTGACATATATATTTATACTTGACAGTTGTTTATTAGCAACACAAAAAAACAATATCACGTTAAAAATTAAACAATGTTTTATAGTACTATATTAGTAAATGATTAAATTGTCTACAGATACTGCAAATATGTATGCTCCACCTCCCAGAAGTAAAAAAAATAATTTCTCGAAGAAAGGTACAAGCGTTTTTCAAAGGTCAGTAGTGAGCTATATGAATAAAAATATCCAAATTTAATTAGATAATATAATATATTAGTCATGATAGTCATAACCAAGTCATAATCATAAGCAAACTAGAAATGGATGTGTTTTATGTTTTCTTCAATATACATCTGCCTATCTGCCCACAGAAACAGTTGCTGATAGATAAAACTATTTTTTTATTTGTACGAAACAATGTTATTCTTAAAAAATATCTTTGAAATGAGTACATTTAACATTTAACTCAAATTACTTTCTTTATTTGCAGAAGCCGAGGCATCAACAAAAAAAGATTTTTACAAGACAGTGACCCTCATAAAGCGCCTTAGAGCGAAAAATGTTGACCAAAAAGATATAAAACATTTTGTGAAACTAGTTACTGAAAAGGAAGGATTAGTGAACATCTTGGGTAATTACTCGAAAGTGGCCCTCAATTTTTTTGAATCAAATCTGAAAAATTTGCGTATGAAGCCCAAGGGGCGTAGGTTCTGCCAAGATGACAAATTGTTTGCACTGTCATTGTACAAGAAAAGCGCCCGAGCATATCGCTTCCTGTCCAAGTTTTTCAGCTTACCATCTCGGAAATCTTTAAACAAAATCCTGAATAGTGTATCCTTTTTACCAGGTGTAAATGAACACATTTTCACACATTTAAAGATCCAGGTCAGTAAGCTGGGGGAGGAGGACAGGTATTGTGTTTTAATGTTTGATGAAATTTCTCTCCATCCTCATTTAAAATATAATCTGAAAACACATTCTGTAGATGGGTTTGTGGACTTAGGTGTAAGGAAGCGAAGGTTACAGTTTGCTGACCACGCCCTAATATTCATGGCAAAAGGTATTCGTAACCTTGGAAGAACCCATAATTTTGGTTTTTGTGAAGGTACCACACCAACAGTCGACTTGGTGCATTGCATCAAAACGATTATTGGAGAATTGCAGGCGATCAGTATCACTGTGATCGCTACTGTATGTGACCAAGGTGCCACTAATCAAGCTGCCGTGAATCAATTAGTAGGACCTAGTCGCACTGGGACCCTAACTTACACAGTTGGAGATCCTTCTCAAGAGATCGTTCACCTTTATGATCCCCCCATTTATTAAAGGGGATCAGGAACGGTCTTTTATGTAAGGATCTTCAATACGGGATGAACGGCAGCAACAAAGTGGCATCTTGGTCGCATTTATCTCGATTATATGAAATCGATCGAATGCAAGGACCATTCAAGCAATGCGTTAAGTTGACTGATGAACATGCCCATTTTTTCATTATCTTCTCATATTTGTGTATTATGTATTTACTAAAAGTTATGTGTTTGAAAACAATACCTCCTTCTCCTATTTCAGTGATTATTGATTTTTATTGAATGTTTGTGAATTTTCAACTTCAATATGTTATATTTGATTATTTTTGTACTCCACAATATGCATCTTTTTCCGTATTTCAACAATAACGGTGAGAGGGTCACTGTTCCACTATTTGTTGTACTTTGCATCTTTTCCTGATCACTGTTAATCATAAACTTATTAATGCTTCTTACCTTAAAAAATCGTTTTACCTTACTTCTTATACGATTCAAAATAATTTACTACATTTATTGTTCTTCCTGTTTGTCATTAAAAGATGTAAAAAACGTTTTATTTGCTGTGTACTTTTTATTTTAAATAAAATATATAAACTTGATGATTGTTGCTTTATTTTTCCCACTCCAGGCATTATATGGTTCATTTTTTGACATTTCATTTAATTTAACTTGACTATTTGATTGCTATTATAGTGATATCGATCAAAATGTTGAGTTACTTTGAATGAAATTTCAAAAAATGGACCATAAATGCCATATTGCAATAAAAATAAAATCACAGTAATTTTAAATATGGCGCCAGCCGCGAAAAACTGTAAATTTACAGGAATCTTCTTTTTCCACTGTTAGCGGAGATCAGAACCATGTCAAATGTGTTGGAGTTTCATTTTCCGACCTGTAAGATGGCGCCACTGGTAAAATTAATTCGTCATTTGAAGCGCCACGGGTCAGATTCCCATCGATTCCCATCTATCAGTGTTATGTTATCTATGATGCAACCTACAAAACATAGCGTGGTTGCCAGCTGTAATCGACTACTCGACAATCATGCTACATGACTATTAAGATACGGAATTAAATATTGTACCAGACTATATTTTTAGTTTGATTTATTCAAGACAAACCCAAGAACATAAATGAAATTATAAATACATTTTATATATAATGATATCCTTATATTGCGTATTTGAAGAAGGGGAAACAAATATATAATCATTGTATTCAGCCTTTCCCTCAAAAAATATCCAATACTTTGTAATCCACATCAAGTTATTCCAGAAGGGGAAGGGTGAATCCAATTACTATATTTTTTTCCTCTTCTTGAATAGATTGATGTGCATTACAATGCATTCATCCCTCTCATCCAATACTTTCTATGATGAAATTCGAATGCAATAATTAATATTTTAAAAATATCATGATTCTCACGTAATCGTTTACAGCTGGCAACCATGTCACACATTACGCTAGAGCTTCTATGTCATTTGTCATTTGATTTAATTGTTTTCATACACATTTGTAGCCTGTCAAATATATATTTATAAAAGTGGTAATTTAAACAATATTTCGAAGAAACTCACTGAAATGTTGTTATTATTAGCGAGAAAACATGTTGTTCATCACTTTCCCGTTCAGTGTGATACGTTTAAACGGTTGTTTGTATAAAATATTTAGTCCAAAAGTGATGGTTCAAGTGGCGAAAAAAAATCCTTTATTAGATTTTTCTCTGTAAATTGTGTATAACCCGCAAATTTTTCGACGGATAATCCTCAAAATAGGTGAGTACTATCGATTTTTCGCAAAATCACTAAGAAATTCGTGTGTCCCTATAGTTCACCGGACCCCAAGAAACCATTATTGTTCAATTATCAAAATAGAAAAAAATGACACTAACAAAAAGAAAATCCGAAAATACCCAATTCACATCCACAAAACAATACTAATGTCAAGTTGACAGAGAAGTGGTAGTAAAATGGCGAAACCGATACCACAAAACACCATGACAAAACAGTCTAACCTATAGAAGTGAAAGTTTATAGGATGACCTTGAATACAAAAATAAGGTTTCAAACCCATCCCCCTGAAGCGCTAGTTGCAATTGAGTTGTCGAAACAGGCCTGGCAGCTAAGGCATCTAGCACGAAAAGAAGAAAATATTTTAAAATTCATCAAAGCTGTCGTATAGTTGTCATCATTGTCTTTTATAGATTGTTTCCTTTTGCCATTTGCTGCTGCTATTTGTGTTTTAATTAGGTACTGTAAGTCTTATCAAGTGTGATAATTCATAATATTTATAATGGTTGGTGTGAAGTGTTGCGTTCCTGCGTCCCTCCATTGCATCAAAACGACATAGGTTTCTCAAACATGACCCTTTGTTTTTGAATGAATGGGTTGCCTTTATTCGCAATCCAAAACTAAAGGAATTGAGCGCTGAACAGATTTATAAATCCTACAAAGCTTGCAACAGATATTTTGGACCACAATATTGTTATTGGGACAAAAAAGGGCCTCACTCGCAAAGCTGTTCCTACAATACTTTCAGGATTGATCAAAAAGTGAAAGTGATAGGAAATACGTAATGTTATCACTCTTAGGCATTACTTAGCGCGTGGTAAAATGTAAATTGCATTCAGGAATTCCTAAATTCGTTTTAGATATCACCTGACTTCAGGAAATGGTTAGTGAAATCGGGCATTAGTCATTCAAAAACAAACTTCCATTAAAAAAAGCGTTATGAAATAGTTCTGAACCCATCCACTGCGATCGCTGAAATTCTTCTTCTCTTAGTCTGTTTTTCGGCCTCAGCTGTCTTGCCTATTCCGACAACTCAATTGCAACTAGCGCTTCAGGTGGATGGGTTTTACACCTCATTTTTTAATTCTAGGTAATCCTATTGGACTTCCACTTCTATAGGTTACACTGTTTTGTGACCGATACCACTTTTATGACAGGCGTAGCGACTCCTCTTAATACTTTTTTTTTCCATTTTGGGAGCCGTTCAGATGCCGGGAGCACTGCAGCCTATTGGCTTATTGTACTCTGCTCCCATATTTAGTCCACCCATCCAGTTATCCCCGTACCTTCGAGTAGACGGTATAGGTCCATTGGATGTGTGCCATATACTTCAGGTGGCACATTGGCCTCTCCGAAGATTGCCCGTCTCCTCGAGTGCAGTGCCTCACAGTCAGACAAGATATGGGTCACGGTCTCGTTCTCCATGCCACATAGTCTGCAGCTGAGGTCCCCGTTATATAACCCCATTTTATGCAGGTGATCTTTTAACGGGGTATGACCTGTTAGATAACCTGCAATAATTCTTAGCTTATTCCTGCTGATATTCAGTAGTTCTTTGGCCCGCTTTGCACATGTGTCACCTATGAAGGTTTTGCTGTGTACCTGTTTCGGAGTGTTCCTCCAATGAAGTCTATGTTGGCTTTGTACCCATTTTTGTATTTGCGCTCGGACTACCTTTTTTGTGGTCCCAAGAGCTGGTTCTGGTCCAACATATGCTGTTGCTGAACCTCTTTTTGCGAGTTCATCAGCTTGTTCATTTCCAGAAATACCATTATGTCCCGGCACCCACACCAATCTTACTTTAATGTGGTCTGCCAGTTCATTTAGTTCTTTCTGACATTCTTCTACTAGTCTGGATGTTACCTTGCGGCTATTTAAAGCCGCAAGGGCTGCCTGGCTATCAGTTAGTATGTTTATCCTATGAGTGTCAGTCCTATATTTGTTAATTCTGACACATTCTAGGATGGCATAGATCTCTGCCTGAAATACAGAGGTATGTTTGCCTAGTGAGAAAGAGCCTTTTGTGTTTCTCTTTTCACTGTACACTCCTGCTCCTGTTCCTTCCCCTGTCTGTGATCCGTCTGTGCCTCTTAATACTAGCTCCATGTTATACACCACAGCGTTTACAATGCACCCCGTCGTCTTACTGACAAGTACACTGTCAGTTTTCGATATATTATGAACGTACTCGTTATGTCATAAGTCATTTTCAGTTAAGCGCGAATTTTAAATTAATCACATTTAAATTCTAATGATTTCATCTTGATAAATAATTTCAAGCAGCAAATATCTCACAGACCATCTTCTGGTCATAAAAAATTATGTTGCACACGTGCACAAGTTTTTGTGCAACTACTATCTACTATTCTAGAATATTTGAATTCGTCCATCATTGACATATGTTAATAATAGAAAAACTATTAGGCACTAATAGAGAATTTCAACTTTTCAGTTGGCTGGAAGAAACGATAATTGTCAACTTCACAGCTAGCTGTGGGGATAAATTATTATATAACTAACTCTTAGAGGTTCGTCAAAAGTTTTCCGCTATCTTCATTGGTACCGGGGATATTGACTTTTTTCTCACTAATGGGCTTGGTTTTGTCATATTCGAGATATATTGCACACAATTCATGACAAATTATATGATATAATCCAACCTAATCGCGTCAATATTTTGCTTGGCTTTTACTATATGTGCAAGGTAATGAATTCCTACCGGAATATCAACCGCCAATATTTAGATCTCAGACTTTTTGGGGAAAGTCAGTCCACTATAATTCCCTTGTTGTATTCAAAGGTTTCTATGTTTCTTTGTTATTTCAATAATTTTCCTCCATTCCTTCCTGTTCTGGTTCTTTTTTCTCCAGTCTTTAATTTTCAATTTTCTTAGTTTGTCTTTATTCGGTCCATCCATCTAGATTTCGATCCACCTTTTGGTTTGTTTGTAACTGGTGTCCACTGTATTATTCTCTTCACATAAATACTTCCTTCCATCCCTTTGATGTGTCCAAACCATCTTATTCTGGATGCTCTTATTATTTTTTCTATATATTCATTTCCCAGTTTTTTTTTTTGTTTCCAAATTTGCCAATCTCTTATGCAATTTCTCATCTAATTCCTTTGGTTCCCGAGTTTCTCTTTTGAATATTTTTCACTTTCCTACATCTCTAGTTGTAATTGCAGTAGCTTCGGCTGCATAAGTGACTGCTGTTCTTATTGCTGTCTTGTATATTCTAATTTTTGTGATATGTTTTGCCTTGAGGGTTTGTATTTATAGTATACTCGATATCCTACCTCTATATGTTGTGCAATTCTATATTTTTGGAACTTTAGTTCTTTACGCCAGGTTATGTTTGAGCGACCAGGGGTCGCGACGCAAAAGATCTGACCGTTACGCGTTACGTTACGCTACGTTATGTTACATTGCTTCGTTATGTGCCTTGCTTTTGCGTGCTTGTGCCTCCTTAGTCTCTCTCTCGTTTACGAAGCAGCGATTCATAATAATAAATATGCTCCTGCCCGGATTCGAACCCGGGCCGCCCAATGCGAGCAATCTAACCACTGAACCACCGATGCTATATTGGAAATCTATGCAAAGCTGGTATTCGCAGTGCTAGTGATCTACTTGAATTTGTTCGAATAAATTTTTACTATTATTTCCATAATTTTTTTTGCGCGATTGAGGGGTCTAGCTACTTTTCGAAATACAGGGTGTTGAAATTTTGAAAACTTGAATGCTTTAATTCGATAAATTTAAAATGGATGGATAAATTGATTTGACATTTGGCAGGTAGTTTTTAAATGTAAAAGGGCATATTTTGAAAGAAATTGTAGTTTGTGCAACTAGTGTGGATATGATGGCCATATCGCACGAGGACGAAGATGTTCAAGTGCGATATGGACAATCCACACGAGTCGAGCAGCATATTTTTTCTACGACCCACTTAGGAAAAAATCTAGAAAATAAAAATGTCTATAAACTGTAATATCTAACTTTGTGGTAAACGAATGTCCAATTTGTATAATGCTACGATTTCCTTTTTTAAATATACGATGCTGTTATAAGTAGATGTTGCCAGTCGGACTCCCTCATGGAGGGTACCGTACCATTATCTATAATAATGAATATTCTGCTAAATATTCCAAACGTCTACCTGTTGTCGTTATTAATATCAAGCAGGATGATTATTTAAAAATAAAATTAACAATAAAAAAAAATTCCTCGCGGGGAATCAAACCCGGGTCTACCGCGTGAGAGTCTGGTGTGCTTACTACTCAACCACCAAAGAATATGCAAATTGTTTATCATAACGTCAGATGTATTACATAACTTTTGCTTAAAAGGAACTAAAGTTCCTACCGTGTGTCCCGCGACACGTTCTACCTTTTTTTTTAATTTCGATTGTTAATGTTTTTACCGAGAAGTTTCCAACTGTTTCAAATTTATCTTTCCTAGTATTTATTGATTGATGTGATGTGCTTTGTTTTCCCCTCATTAATTTCTAATCTCCTTTTTCTGGCTTCTGTTATAATCGTTTGCAGCGTTTTTTGTAACCTTCCTGGTCTCTTGCAATTATGGCTACATCATTCGCATATGCCACTATTTGTGCAGATATATTGATGACTGCTCCAAGTCATTTCAGTCATTTTTTCGTCATACAATCCATTTTTATATTGAAAACTGCTATTGGCTGCCCATCTCCTTGTCTTACTACTGAGTTAATTTGGAAATCTTACGATTCACCTGTATTCGTCAGAACCGCTGCTTTGGAATGTGGATATCATCGTTATTTCTACTTACTTTATAATTTTTTTGGATACCTGCATTATTTTGAGTGAATCTGCTCCAATTTCTTTCCGAACATGGCTATCAAATGCTTGCCAATGCCAATAAATATTATATGCATTTTGATATCCCGTTCATTACATTTTTCCAATATTTGACTTAAGATCCGGATTACACCCAAGGGTGATTTTCCCTGTCTAAATTCAATATGCTCTCTTAGTTTCACTGACATTATATTTCTGAGGATCTTATATGCAGTGGTTAATAATGAAATTCCTTTATGGTCCGAGCATTTACAATTACAATAAATCATGAGAGCTTTGATCGTTCAAAAAAAGTATTTTCGAATGCAAATTTTTTGTAAAAAGTCTCACTTGGCAAATCAGTTGATGACATTTTTTTTTAATTCTCTATTCAGTGGAAAAAATAATTCTTTTTTGCGCGATCGATCTTTTTTGTTTATTTACAGCATCGGTTGTCAGGTCAGTAGGTTGTGTTTACTGGTTTCTAAGTCTAACACGTCGGTAAGTGATTTACTTACCGTTCAGACGTCGGTAAGTAAACTACGTCTTAGCCCTACATACATTTAAGAGGTCCTAAATAATATATTACTTCATTCATTACACAAAAGAAACAAAAAAAAATAAGATTGATATTTTTTAATGAACAGAATCGAACAGAACAATATAAAAAGTAATAAATAGCATCATAAAAACAATTTCACCAAAATGCAAATTATATTTTAAACTGATCGAGAAGTATAAATGTCACTTTTGACATTTCGTTCATTTCGAAGAAATTTAAATTATTTTATTCGAAATTCGAATATTTCAAAACGATCGCGCAAAAAATGGTATAAGCATTTCGAACGTTAAGGGTAATACCGGGTAATACATTGCTGTCGACCGGTAAACAACCCTTACCGTTCTTGATACTCAATATACTATATTGCTCTATTAAAACTTTAATGCACTCATCTATCATTATAATACTAAGGCGTTTTGTCATCATGACAAACATAAACATTCAAATTTTCGCCATTTTTAGTTCAATTAGAGCGACCTAAATGAGAGACTTTCACGGCGCGTGCAATATACACATTCTTCAAGCACTTGTTGCATAAACAACTATTGAATGAACATTTTGGGAAATATAATATTACCATAAATTTATACTATTATGTTTACTTTGTTGATAATCAGTTCTTGTATGTCACAAGTTTTTATGTGAAATATGAATATGTATCAAACATGAATATGTATGAGTATTGAATATTTTTCACTTTTTTTAAGTATTTGCATTTGAATTTTTGGGCAAATATGAAACAATAGCTGCCATATTTAGTGAAAGTAATGTACATTGATAGGCCAAGCAACAGAGCATGCGAGTATAGTGACTTTTCACAAAAATCCTAGTAGAAAACGGATGATGCCATCATATAAAAGACATTGCGTAGTATCATTTTGATATGTCTTGGACACGCAAATGTTGTTGAGTAATTTGTTATAAACATTTAAAACGAAGAAAGCCTTATTTTTCCGGTCTTTCCATATAGTGTTAAATAGATAGATAGATAGATGGATAGATAGATTTATTTGACTACATTACATGCTTTTACAATGTTTGTAGCAAGTCAGAAATACAAGATGTAGAATGTAGAATGTACAACATTTGACATATTAATGAAAATAAAATTACATAACACATAATAATATTAATTAAGGTTAAAATACAAGTGATAAAAAATATATTCAAAAAGGAAGGAATGTTCAATGAGCATGAATACATTTTAAAAATTTTCTAGATATTCTGACAATTCTCAATGTATTCGTTCACAGAGTAAAAACAAAATCCAAGTAAATACGTTTTTAAACTCCTCTCAAATTTATTCAAACTTAAAGATTTCATTTCTGCTGGTAAGATATTATACATAGAATAGTTGAGTGAATTCTTCGGAGATTTTGTCAGACGAAAACGATTTGTACGAATATTAAATGCTTGTCTAGTATTGTAATTATGGATATCTGAATTTTTTGTTAAGGAGTCAAGACTTTTGTGGATCTCAATGAGGCTGTTAAAAATAAATAAGGTCGGTGGAGGCATTATGCGTAGATGAACAAATAACGCCCTACAGTGTTCACGGGAACTGACATTACTCAAAATCCTAATCGCTCTCTTAATAATTACAAAGATATCTTTGGCTGGCGACGAATTTCCCCAAAGTACAACTCCATAGTTAATATGGGAATGCACAAGGGAAAAATAAGCCGTTTTCAAAGTTTGGAAACTGACAACTCTTTTAAGCTGTCGAAGTACAAAAATCGAGCTTGATCATTTATTTCTCAAATAGTCGTCGTGAAAATTCCACGACAGTGATCCATCTAAGTAAAGTCCCAACAATTTTACACTCCAAGCATTTTGGTTAGAAGAAGAAAAATAGAGTTTTTGTGTCTTCTCTGAATTTAATTTCAGTTTATTAGACAAAAACCATAGTTCAGATTTGTTTTCAATAACATGTGATATTGACTTAAAGTTTTCATAGTTCTTATCGGAATAAATAAATGTGGTGTCATCAGCAAATAAAACAGATTTAAAAGGATACATGAATTTGGGTAAGTCATTTATATAGATAATGAATAGCATAGGTCCAAGAACTGACCCTTGAGGAACGCCATGGACAACCGGTTTGAAATCGGATAAAGCATTATTACATGATACACCTGATAGCGATTACTTAGATACGACTCAATTAGCTGGAGTGGCACACCTCTAATACCATAGTAGTTAAGTTTACGGAGCAATATACTGTGAGAAACACAGTCAAACGCCTTAGAAAGATCACATAGTGTAATAGCAGTATGCTTTCCGCTGTCAAGACACTCGACTACATCACTAATAATATTTAGAACGGCTTGAGTAGTCGATCGTTCTTTTCTAAAACCATATTGCGAATTACAGAAAACATCTTGTTTGTCGAAGTAATCGTACGTACGAAGCAATCTTAATGGAGGGTATGGAATTATCTACAAACAAAATGAGGGGTCAATCGGATAATTAGGAATCCATAAAATCAGGAAAAACCGGAAAATTAGTCATTTTGGAATATTCATATCTTTGTTATTTTTTATTTGCAAGAGCTGAAACTTGGTACAAAAGAAGTTCTGCGTATGCCCTTTGCATGCGCGCAGAGCAGACGCCAAGCGACGGTTACTTTGATCGCAATTGCAATTTTAATTTTTTCATACGATTATTTTCAGCGTGTCTGGATACGTGGTCGATTGTCCGCTTTTAAATTTTAAAACGGTTTTGAAAAGTATGGACGAAGAGCAGCTAAACGTATATTGTCGATTTCTATTAAAATAATGTGCAGTCACAAAAATCGCACGAGAACACCGCAAAAAGTGACCGAGCGCCGGAAAGTAACGAGGGATTATTCGATTTATTTTCGACTTATTTTCCGAATTTTCCTGATTTTCTTGGTTCCTATGGTTCCGATTGACTTGATCAACCCCTCATTTTGTTCGTATTTCAATTATCTACAATTTATCTCTATACCATTGAGATTGCTTCTTGATGTTTTACGCTATACGAAAAAAAGCAGAAAAACAAGTTTTTTTTTCGTTTCAAATGTATATGTTACGGTTATAGTATATTACATAACGTGTGCGGAAAATGACATTTTTCACACGAGTGGGAGAGATTGTAGCACGAGGCATGAGCCGAGTGTGAAAAATCACTTTCGCACGAGTAATGTACAGTATTTTTCCTACGATCACGTGATAATTTCACCAAATAATGTGTAATCAACATCTGACATATTAATACACAAGATGTTACAATTGAAGTCAACATAATTGATTTAAAAATTAACAATAACTATCATTAGTGACAAAAATTCAAGTAGTTTAACTATATAATATAGGTAGGTTATTACAATTATTAATTGGTTGGATAATTATAGAAATTGAAAGTGAAATTATTATTGTTTATCATACTTCATACATACTTATCATAAATACCTTTCAAGATAATTACATTTTCCTACTCTTATAATAGGGGATTTGGATTAGTTGGTACAACATCGGACTTCTGACGAAGAGAACGCGGGTTCGATCCTCGACCGCGCCCTAAACTTTTTTTAATCAAGAAAATGACAAAAATTTCACTTTTCAAATAGATCGCTTCAAATTTAGATATTACATGTGTAAAATAAAAGAAATCTGATAAAAGAAAAGCTCGAGTGTTTTTTGGCAAGATAAATTAACGACAGAATATATGGATTAATCGCTGTGAAATTATAAGTAACCAAACTTGCGACTAATTGTCATTGTGTAAAATTGACATCCGCTTACTAGATATTGAGGAAGAGGAGTTTTTATCGATGTCAAAGTGACAATAACATTTCCAGGTACATGACATTTTAACATTGGAGTTAATTTATCGCTGTAAAAGTTAAATCTAACTTTTGCCGCTGTCAAAGTGACAATTGCAATGTGGCATATGCGATTTTTTATACATGAATTAAATTGTCACTAAAATAGCTACGAGTAATGGCTGGTTTGTATACTATCCAGCTAGTTTATAAACTATACAAAATTTATCGCTAAAACTCGAACCACAAGGGAATTATACAAATTAGCTAGCATTTTAGGTTAGTTTGTAAACTATCCACATTAGTTGGATAAAGTGTGAACCTGATATTGGTAGTGATACATAATAACCAACAAGTTGGTTATTATGTATTACTCAACAAACTAATCAATTCTCCTGGGTTAATTTAGTTTAGGATAGTAAAATCCTTAGTCAAAAATGCTTTATTTGTTGGTACAATGTAAGATTGTTACAAATACCTATTATAACTTTAGAAAAAGTAAAAGAAATATAACTAATAATACTAGGTGACAAAATATTAACAATGAAATATTTCAGGACATTAAAACCACCAAACAAAGAACAGTATTATTTATTCCGGTGTCCGTCTTGACATTTTCCAACTTTAAAAATTGTTGATCACATATTTCAAATTCGTTGCGGAAATAGAGCTGTTTAAGGAAACCGTGAACAGTTCCAATTCGGTAAAATTCATCTTCCACACTCATTATGATGCCCAATATATTTCTATGATCTGATCGACTTCGAATGGACTGGAATGGGTACTCTCACGGACATGCCGACAGTTCCTGGTTTAAATTTCTTGCGAGAAGTTTGTAGCATTTTTTGTGCTTGCCTTTTTAGACTTTCCTGACATGAATCCCTCATCGCTTTAATATTGTTTTTATTTTGACATTGGTCACATACATTTTCTTCGGAACATAATAAGCATTTTTGTGGTAATGATTCATTGAGAGCATTTTCTGTTGTTTCAGTAGAGAGCAATGCCATTGCTTGTTCTTTAAATAAAACAGGTTTTATTGTTAACTTCGACCGAAACTGTGGTTCCGCGTTGGTTGGTTTACATAATAACCAACTCGTTGGTTATTGTGTATTACTACCAATATCAGGTTCACACTTCATCCAACTAATGTGGATAGTTTACAAACTAGCCAAAAATGCTAGCTAATTTGTGTAATTTCCTTGTGGTTTGAGTTTTAGCGATAAATTTTGTATAGTTTATGAACTAGCTGGATAGTATACAAACCAGTCATTACTCGTTGCTATTTTAGTGAAAATCCAACTAGTTTATATACTAGCTAAGTAAATACTTCAACCGTAACATATATAACAAATGACTGAGCAGCATTTGAGTGTCCTGAACATATCAAAATTATACTACGCAATGTCTTTCATACGATGGCATCATCCGTTTTCTACTAGGATTTTTGTCAAAAATATTTACCCATTGCTTGGCCTAATAACGGATGGTTCTTGTGTCAGACGATTGCACAGTTCTGTTTAATTAAAAAGACCATACTAACATACTAACAAATTACGTCACAATATACAGGGTTTTTCGGATATCAGGTTATTATGATAGAATGGCTAAATTTTCCACGCATTCATCAAACGAAGATCCAATCAAACAACCTGAAAAAGTTATTGGAAGTAATAACACCAGTGCATTAAAATTACCGATAATTTTCAATGGAAGCCAACAAAACATGAGAATCACCGAATGTAATTTTTACTGACATGCTTGAATGAAAAATTATCAAAGGTAATACCACGAGTGCTTCAAATTTTATCGATAATTTTTTCTTTTTCACGAAAACTTGTTTATATGGCAAGAATATGAAAACAAACCGATTGATAAAATCACGAGTCCGTTAGGACGAGGGATTTTATCTAAATTCGGTTTGTTTGAATGTTTTTGCCTCAAATAAACAAGTTTGAGTGATGAAAATAAAAAATTATGTGATAAAATTTGTAGAGCGAGTTGTATTTGGGAAGATTATTTTTTTCATAAATTTAAAATTTTGTGTTACCTGAATGTTTAATATTCTCTTGGGTGATGGCACTCAATCGGTTTGTGTTCATTTTTCAATAAACTTCGAAGCACTTCTAGTTGTCAATAATGACAAATTCAAAGTAAAATTTTGACGTTTCGATGTAAACAAGGTTTTATCGTCGAGGAAGCAGAATTATCAGTATAATACCGAATGATTGGCTAGAATAATGTATTGCTATCGGTTAAAACCACCAAAATGTCAGATTTTGACAAGTGAAAAAAATAATCAGGTTCATTCTGATGCAAGAGTGTAATTTGGTAGAATATTCCTCGAGTGGAAGAAATAAAAGTACGTTAGTTTGAAATTTGAATTGTATTTTTGGGTCTACTCTCGGTCACTTTCTCTTGAATAGAACTTGAAGAATCCAAATCGCGACATTTCAACGGATTTTAAAATTTAGCATATGTCAAATTGACAGATAAGCTATTTTAACACTCGTTACTGTAGTTACGGACCTGGAGGGAAGTTTCCGATAGCTTGCGGGAAATTTTCCGATTCTACCGGGCAATTTTCGCCGAAAATTTTTTGACAGTTCCAGTAACCAATAAAATTTTCTCATTTTTTATCATATGAACAATTCCACCCAATCATGTCAACATTACACTGATAACAGACCATGGGCTGTTTTCACGTTGCTATGGACACATACCTACTGATTTATTTCGATTTTGAAGTTTCAAATATTTAATATTTGGAAATGTCACGATTTGGTTGTAATTATACAATGTCCGCCATAAAGTTGGAACCATATGGGAATTTTTTTTATTATTGTAGTTAAATAACAACTTTGGATAGCAATCACTTCTGCTTCTGAAATAACTTAAAATGCGCCAAGTCAAAGTTGACAGGTAACATCTGTCAATTGTCAAGTTCGTAATTTTGGAAAAAATGTCCTAAAAACGGGTCAATTTGTTAAAATTTTGGAAAATGTTACTCGGAAATTATGATTCTAATCACATTTTATGCTTATGTGCCGATTTTGAGAGAGAAATTTTGATGTTCAATCAATTTCATATTTTCGTATTTTTTATTCACCCCCCGTATCTGGCTACTTTAAAATCATTTGAAACTCTTTAAAGTAGTATAAAGGCTACCATTCCATTTTATATTGTGATCATAATATTCGTACGTAAGCTGGTTTTTAAGATTATTGATATTTTCAACTAAAAAAGAGGTAGTCTCTGGATTATTTTCCAAATTTCAAAAAAATCAGAAATTGTTTTTCAACTTTGTCTTTATTAAACTTTAGTTGGATAGTACAAAAATGGTTTCAATTATAATCTGAATATCTTAACGCATAACGACTACTTCAAAATTACAAACAATAAATAGATCACTTTAAAGGAACTTATGCACAAAAAATCAGTACATCCATGGATATACTACTTTAAAGAGTTTCAAATGATTTTAAAGTAGTCAGATACGGGGGTGAATATATATCAGGGATTAAACCGTCGAACAGAAAAATGTATGGAAACCGAAGGGAGGCACACGGAGTAATTTTGAAGTAGTCGTTATGCGTTAAGATAATCAGATTATAATTAAAACCATTCTTGTACTATCCAACTAAAGTTTAATGAAGAAAAAGTTGAAAAACAATTTCTCATTTTTTTGAAATTTGGAAAATAAAATAAATAATAAAATATCAATAATCTTCAATACCAGCTTACGTACGAATATTATGATCACAATATACAATGGAATGGTAACCTTCATACTACTTTAAAGAGTTTCAAATGATTTTAAAGTAGCCAGATACGGGGGTGAATAAAAAATACGGAAATATGAAATTCATTGAACATTAAAATTTCTCTCTCAAAATCGGCACATGAGCATAAAATGTGATTAGAATCATAATTTCCAAGTAAAATTTTTCGAAATTTTAACAAATTGACCCGTTTTTAGAACATTTTTTCCAAAATTACGAACTTCACAATTGACAGATGTTACCTGTCAACTTTGACTTGGCGCATTTTAAGTTATTTCAGAAGCAGTGATTGCTAATCAAAGTTGTTATTTAACTACAATAATAAAAAAAATTCCCATATGGTTCCAACTTTATGGCGAACATTGTATAATTGGTAAAAAATTTTCTATCCGAATGACCCTCGGACATTGATAAATGCTCAAGAATTTTATGACAACTTTCTCAAGCTTGTTGCTTGTAGGCAACAGACCTCCGCCTACGGCGTCGGTCTATTTCCAAACAACAACAAGCTTTCGAAATAAAAAATACACTTCAATGTTACTGACGTTTTTTTTTTGGAAGGATCAAAAGACATGAATGTACCACAGTAAAGGAACGAACCAGTAGTTTAACTATTATAAATTTCATTCATAAATTGCCAGAGCTTTTGATGACCTTGAACAGACCGCTTTACAATCCTTTTGCTTCTCCATAGGCGTAGGTAGCATAAGTTTTAAAATGACTTGAACGTGTTATATGTTTTTTCTTAAATATTGTAGAACACTACACTGATTAGTGAATAGAAAAATAATCTCATGCATGGTATATTCTTCAACGAGTGCAGAGTGATGGCTATTATTCATGCGGATGAAGTTTCCAAAACGAGGAAGCGCAACGAGTGAATTTTGAAATCATCCGAGTGAATAATAGACATTCTACACAAGTAAAATACTATACTTTCTCCACGACTAAAAAGAAAAAACTTCCAGTGAGGATCGAACCTCGATAGTCCGCGCCATAGTCAACCACCACTAAGTTATAAAGCATATTTATAAAAATGTAAAGAGTAAATATATATACGTAACTCATAATTTTAATCGGAACCCATACATTTATAAATGAAATTAATTCCGGGAGGCGTACATATTCACTATCGCTACTGTAGTCAATTTTTTTTCTCTTATAATATGTAAAATCATGATTTTATAATTATTTTGACGTTTCAAACGACGCGCTGTCAGAAGCGATTTGCGTTCTTAGGTATTTGACGTTTTAAAGAAACGATTTGATTTATCCATTTCAATTCATTTTAGCGTGAATTTTGATAATAATAGAATGTGATTGGCTAACGAGAGTGAATTCCTTTCAATATTCACTGTTGTGAAGAATTTATATCAATATGCAGCTAAATATGTAAAAATAATTTGTGCGTTATTATTTAGTCGTGGAGAAAAATATTTATTGGTTTACACACACTACCCGTTTTCTTCTTTGCTTATAAGCTATAAAAATAATAATGTTTGTTTGTCCGAGAAGCCGTGAAAATATGAGCCCTGTATAATGAATAATGTTATTCGCGAATTCACCACATGCACTTTGGTTGGATCGCAGCACAGCACTGGCCGCCGGATGAGATACTCATCCGAACGACGTTGTAGGTCACAGAGAACTCGGGAGTGTGACGTCACGAGATAATATTCCGGTTTGTTCCTATACTGTGAATGTACCATGGACATTCTTAAATAAATATGTGAATGTATGAATAAAGGAATGTTCATACATAATATATGTTATATAGATATCATCAGCCCCGAATATTTCCTAAGAAATATTTACTGAATGTATCAATATATGAATATTCATAAGATTCTATGAAAGTATACTATGGATATTCTTGATTTCCCAGATTGAATATTCCTAGAATATTATATTATGAATATACGTAAATGAATATCCAAGAAATGTTCACCTCACCGCAACTTAGGCATATTCAGTGAATATTTGAAAAATCATGAACATATTCGTCAAATTTATGAATATACTATGGGCTTTCGGAATATTTCCATATATTTTGGAATGTTTTGAGAATATTCCAGGAATATATGATCCGTCTGGGCTGGTTGAAGCTACTCAACCCCTTTAGGCTCTCGTTTATCTATGGCCTGGCAACAAGTTTATCGAAATTTATCAATTTATTCTCACTCTCTTATGATAATACCATAGATAATGCTATCTACATCAAAACTTAGTATCAAGCAATGGGATATTCAACTATAACTTTTGGTCCCATATCAAATTGGGTTCTATTGGGTTATAGGTGACAAATGAGATATTCAAAGCTATGATTATTTCAAATTCAGTCTTCGAGTTAACAGAAAATTTACTTAAATTTTGTAGATTATAATGCAGATACATCACTAGTTTGAATGTAAGATTGTCTATAGTTATCCTTTGCTGTCCCATGTTTCAGATTCCTCTCTATTTTCCATTATTGGGATGTTTCAGCTTGTTCAGAACAAAAATGTTGAAATAATGACATCTACAACTTCATTCCTTACCTTGCTTAATGCGAATTTGAATCATTTCATTGATAATAGGCATTAGGCTTGAACTCGAACCAATGAAAGAGTTGATCCAATATAAAACCACATGCAAATGCAAACCACTCACTGCCACTCTAGCCCAAAGTTTTCCTATTCTTCTTCAGTTTGGGTAACTAAACTAGTGACGTCAAAATCTAAAAGGCGGTTGTCAAGAAATCTTCAAATTAGATTTTTTTAATGGGGATATGAAAAAACAACAATTACCGATCTGTTTATCATCAACAAGAATCTACTTTTAGTTGAACACGCTATTGGTTCGATAGGATGCTAGAAGCATTCCATGAAAAAGGATATTCATCGTCTACGATTCTTTCTAGTGCCGCAATGCGAAATCTTACACATCAACTTTTAAGAAAATAAAAAAAATGAATGTTTCAGCATTAAATTCTACACTATCTTGTAGGCGTAGTGTATCCAACATGTAGTATTCAACATCCTGTATAATAATTGCGTATCTTCGATCAATGAAAATGACAATAACTATTGAAACAAAGAAAGCAAAATTTAAATATAACCCCGGCATTAAAACATACGTGGTACCTTTGAATATAAATGATACTATCGCTGGTCACGAAAAAAACAGTCAATCAGTTTAACCTTGCTAGTGACCAGTTATAATAAAATTGTGTTTTAAGTACCTACAACTGAGTGAGTTTTAATACTTGATGTAATTATAACCAATCGATATCCTCGTTGATCGTATATTTAATACCACCGACAAGCACAAGGTGCAATTTTAAAATAACGCCACAAATTTGTAAGCACTAATACGGATTAAGTTAGGGATTGTTATCCACTATTGTTAAATGATTTCAAAAATTATTTTTATAAATTTATTACCTTTTCTATATTTTACAAATACAAGCCACATGTTCAGAAAATTGGAATTCAGCTGTATTAAAGCCGGATTCTCTCCAGATCGGACCGACCGCAATCGTCCAGATTTGGATCGCGCGACAAAGATCATACTCCTAATCACAAAGGGGTTTGTACCCACTGACACCACTTCAGTCGTGATCAATTTCAGTCGTTTGCGATGAAAGACCAGCAAGTGAATGTGAATATAAACCGGATATCAGTGATTAATTAACTAAACAAAAACTCACACAATATGTGATTCATTTCACACCATTTTCTGTGGTTCGTGTTCAACTTGCGTTATCAACTTGTTCATTATTATTGAAAATTTGTTTCAGCTCCAAATTGAAATTGAATTGAAATTCTGATAACCATGGGTGTGGCACAGTTTTATGAAGGAAAAAACATTTTTGTAACAGGAGCTTCTGGATATATGGGAAAAGTTCTGATTGAGAAATTGTTAAGGTCTTGTCCAGAAATTGGGAAAATATATGTATTACTAAGACCTAAAAAAGGATGTTGTGTTGAAGAGAGGCTTAAACAATATAGGGAATCAATCGTAAGAGGTTGCATTTTTTACTGAATATTATGTTTTTGATTACTCTCCAGTAATATTTTCCATCTTGCACGCCAATATAGTATAGAACTTGAATGAGTATTTGAACGGAGAACAAAGTAGCACTTTGACGTTAAAAAAGTTGCGCAACCAAACATAAGATGCGGGGAGAACTTTTTGAGAAAACGTTGTCGCATGCCTGTTTTAAGCCAATTTGGTCAATCATCTGGGTTTTTAAGACCTTCAGCTCCATCAAATCTTATCGAAGCTAGGAATATCAACAGCTCCGCATGGTATTCTTTTCCCTCAGCCATATTACTACAAAGAAAATTGTTAATCGGTCTTCAGAATCCTGTTTCGTCATATTGTAAATACTTCATTCAGGAAAAAGGATTTAATTTAATTTTACTTTCAACCTTTTGTAAATTCATGAGTGCAACCTGACCCCATCAGCCTGAAGCGTGATATTGTGTCTCGTAAAATTTCTTCAACCATTAACACTTTTGGTGCTTCTAATGACTCTTTCTCAATTTATGGCCCAGCCACAGGAATATTTTTATTTAGTTCTTTGGGAAACCACTCGAAAACAATCTTGAATTTCGTCACTATGGAGCAATCAACACAAGTTTTCTTCTTAGAATTTGCTAGTCTGTGCTTTTTCAACGCCTTATTTTTTGGCTAGTTTCCTGAAACTCAACTTATATTTCTTATTCCTGTGGATAATTTCTACCTCATCCTTTGAAGATAAGCGTTCTCTTTTTTTTTGTTCCGCATGTTGTGTTAACAATAACTCAACTTCAACATAATAGACTTACCGTATTATTTAAGAAGCAATAAAACAAGTATACTTACTTGGAGAGGATAAGTGGCATAACCAAATCCACCCTATCTCAAGCTGGAAACATTTTTGTACCTGATCTTTGGCAAAAATCTTATTAGGATATTCGTACTATAGAGATACTACATAAAGAGGCAACAAGCCATATAGCGCTCTGTAAGTGGGAATGTCCGTCTGAACTCCAGTAAGAGAGAAAAAGACAGACGAACCAAGGTTTTTCTGTCTTTGTTTGTGTATATATAGCATACACGCTATTAGAGGAAGACAACATAGACCTCCTACTTTCTATTTCTCTCTCATATGCTAACGGTTTCGAAGCTGGCTTGTTACCTCTATTTGTAGTATCTCTATGATTCGTACACGCTGGTAGATTACAAATTATCAACTTACGTTGAAATTTGGAAAGGTGATTTTTGGAGAAATATTGTATTTGTATTTTCCTAGCGAGACGATTCCTTCATATTTGCTCGACTTGCTGTATATGCCCGCTCCGGTGCCGAGCTCATTTTTGATCCGTCTGTATACCAGATCAGTTCCTTCGCTTCACTGAGTGGTGGTGCGTTCTCTTCCTCAAGCTCCTTTCTGTCCTTGATGACAATCTCGAAGTTCTTGCGAAAGATATATCTGGTGGCCATGTGGTCTGTTAGCATTTTGAAGATGTCGTCATCCACATGCCTTATCTCTATGTGTCCTCTCCCATGTGCCATGTCATGGTCTGATGCTTTTTGCAGACGGGTTAGTACTGCCCTTGCTCCGCACATTATGACACAATGTAGCGGAGGAAGGTCTAGCATTGCCTCCAGTGCCGCTGTAGGAGTAGTCCTCATCAGTCCTGTAATGCCAATGCATGCAAGTCTTTCGACCTTGCTTGGTTTTAGCATAGCAGAGGATTGTCTGATTGTCTGACCAGAGATGCATATGTGATCCTGGGAATGACAACCATTGTGTACAGCCCGTGTACCATGGTGGATCTTAGTCCCCATTTAGTGCCGTGAGTGCGTCTGGCAACAGTGAGGTTCACCTCTGCTTTCTTTATCACGTGCTGAAGGTGTCGGTTCCAAGTTAAGCCTGGGTCTAGGATAACCCCAAGATATTTTACTTCATCCGACAATCGTATTGGTTCACCTTGAAGCGTCAAAGGGCCAAGTCCTTCCCTTTTCCTCCTTCTGGTGAACGCAATTATCTGTTTTGAGGAACTAATGCGTAGCCCTTCTTTAATAGTCCAGCATGCTACTACATTTGAAGCCATCTGGAGTCGGTCTCTGGTTGTACTGTTGTATTAACCTTGGGATAGAATCACCAGGTCGTCTCCATATCCTATGGTGTTGAATCCTTCTCTAGTAGGGTTCTGATGGGCCCGTCCATGACCAGGTTCCGCAGCAGCGGGGATGGTACTCCCCCCTGCGAATAACCCCTGGCTGCACGTACGGCCATTGTCTCCCCTCCCCCATCAGAGTTGTTTCTATAAGCCTACTTCTGATCATGCAGTTTTTTTACCTGCAGCTCGTGACATCGATCCCAAAATTCCTCGTTGCCTTAGCTATGGATTCATAGGAGGTGTTGTCAAAAGCTCCTTCTATGTCAAGAAAGGCTGCGAGCAGTACCTCTTTGCTTTCCGGCAGGTATTCAGTCCTTTTTACGAGTTTATTTAATGCTGTTTCGGTTGATTTTCCCTCTCTTTATGCATATTGATCTCAGTGTATTGGTATTGGAGCCAGTATACCGTCCTCTGATATGTTTATCTAGAAGTTTTTCAAGAATCTTCAGCAAAAATGACATTAGACTGATTGGTCTCAGAGCTTTAGCCGTGTCCTGTCCAGATTCTCCAGGATTTGATATGAATGTAGCTATGATGTATTGCCAGGTTTTTGGAATATGCCCTAGAGCTAGGCTAGCTGTGAGCAATTCACTTACCCTGTAGTGCAGTGTGTTGCCTTCTTTCTGGAGTGGGAAAGGATAAATCCCTTCTGGCCCCGGTGATTTATATGGTTTGAAGCTGTTAATAGCACATTTTGTTTTTTCCGCGTCTACCACTGCCTTAGCAATTCGCCAGTCTAGCCTGGATGTCCGTCGTGGTCGATCCAGTTCTGTCGCTGGAGAGTTCTACGGTGGCATGGTAGGTATTGATCCAGAGAAGTGTACCTTAAGTAGCTATTCCATGGTTTCTTTCCCATTTCCGGTGTATTGCTCGCTATCTTTTCTGTATAATCTGATTGAGGTCCTTGGAGAAAATCTTCTGCAGTCTGGCACACTCGTGAGTCTGTTCCATCTCCTCACAGTGCCTCCTCCAGGAGTCTCTCTTAACTTTCCTCATCAGTTTGTTGTATTGAGTTATAATCTTACAATCCGTCCACTCTTCTGAATTTCCTTTAGTTCTATTAAATTTCTTTCTCAACTGTCTCCGTTTTTCGGCAAGTTCATTTGTCCACCAGGGCACATTCCCCTTGGATTTCTTCCTCACCGTTGGGCAGTTGTTTTCAAACTATGAGATATTTGCTTCCAGTGTTAGGTCTGCTGCTATCTCTAGGTCTGTTGTGCTCTCAATATTTACCGTCAATCGGTCAAAACTGTCAACTAGTTCTACATTATATGCTTTCCAGTTCGTTTTTCGCGGGTTATGGTAGTATTCTATTTTCGGTTCGGTTCCCGAAATTTGAAAATATATGTGTGTGGGAAGTTGGTTTATTTCCTTCATTTAGTACGTTCAGATTATTAGCCGTAATAAATTCTAGTAATGACTCACTTCTTTCGTTGGTGTTGTTGCTCCCCCAGTTCAGATTGTGTAAGTTGGCATCGCACGCAATTATCAGCTGCACACCCTTCTTCCTGGACTACTTGACCAGTTCTTCGACTTCCATGGTTGGTGGTAGTCTGGGGTCTTCCACAATGTTTACAAGATACGTCACTATTCCATCTAGGCAAAATATTGGGCATTAAGCAGGCATAGCATCAAATGTAACTTTTGTCATTCTGACGATGATATTACACATAGGAATAATTATTAAAATAATTAAGAATTTTCATACTTAGATAAACATATTTTCTGGGTAATGTGGAATTCTTTAGAAACAGGTTGAATAAGTTATGATAGTATTAAAATATTATCTTTGACATCTGTGATTGATTGTTTTTTCTAGATTTTTGAGGTACTTAGGAAAGAGAACCCCGATGCTCTCGAGAAAATAATAAGCGTAAAAGGAGATGTTACTGAACTGAAGTTAGGTTTGTACACTTCAAATTAATGATACTTGATAAGATAATAATTAGAACAACCAAAATCAGTGAAATAAATGACCAATTTTATTCCAAAAAGTTGTAGTATTGTTACAACCAAAAGAGCTTCCATTAGCATACTTGCGAAATGCATGCTGATATCCTGAAATTCCTTATGAGATAGGTCTACCAAAGCCCTCAACCCCTTCCCTTATGAGATAAGTAGAAGAAAAGGGCCACACTAGCTCTTTTAAGTCTCAGTGAATGTCATCCCAGTATACAGACATCCATACCTCTTCAATAATCGTAATTTTTGTACCAAAAATTCTAACGCCCGATTTCACCAACCATTTCCTATGTGTATGTATGTGTGATTTTTGGGGTGACATTCACTGAGACCTAAAAGATCTATTGTGCCCCCTTACTTCTACTCAGTTTCTGAGGAGAGTCTCGAAAACTAGTAGTTCCTTTAGTCCTATTTCCCGGAGGAATTTTAGGATGTCTGCAGGCTTCAACTTAGGCAAATGTTCCTCTTCTATCCAGTAATCTTCCAGGTGCTGCTCTAGGATTCTGGAGTGCTGTGCAGTTGGAAAGTATGTGGATGGAGGTTTCTTCTTCCATTCCACAAAATCTGCATCCTTCTTCCTCCACTATTTTGAGCTTTTTCAGGTGCCCATTCAGGCGACAATGTCCCGTTAGGATCCCTGTTGAAATTCTAAGCGCAGTTTTACTTTGACTTATGCATTCTTTTGATCTCAACAGGTCATAGTCACCCAGAAGAGTCTTTGATTGTATAAGCCCTACTAGATCTTTTCAATGGTCAGATCTTCTCTTTTTCTCGGCTTCACTTATTTCTTCCAATATTACATTGGGGCTGATTCCGCAAAAGGGTTCGGGCCCCCAGAAAGGTATTTCAGTCCCCCTCTTTGCTAGCTCATCTGCTATTTCATTTCCTTCTATTCCAGTGTGTCCTGGAATCCATAGTAAGGTGACTATGTTGTTCTCGCCTAGTTCATTGAGTTTGCCTAGGCATTCCCACACCATTTTGGAACTGATTACACAAGAGCTCAGTGTCTTAATGGCTGCTTGAATATCCGACATTAGGATAATCCTTTGTCTTTTGTATCCTTTATCAATATTGAACTGGGCGCACTTTCTTATGGCGTGGATTTCCGCTTGAAAGATACTTGGGGTTTTTCCCAAGCTTTCAGAGTGTTTGGTTCCTGGCCCGAACACTCCTATCCCAGTTCCTTCTATTGCTTTTGAGCCGTCTGTGTACCATTGAATGGCATTCTTTCCAAGTCTGGTAATGTTTGGAGTCCATTCCTTCTTGTTGCTCATTTCCGTAACGAATTTCTTTGAAAAGTTATATTTTTTCATCATACCGTCTTGTGGCATGTCCCAGGTTGTCTGATGTCTAAGAAGTGAGGAGGTGTTTTTTTTTCAATGATCCTCTCTCTACTTAGTCTGTATCTTGTTTTTTCTGCAACACTTTCCACCACCATATGTAAAGGGGTGAGGTTGAGAATCACTTCCATGGCTGCCGTTGGGCATGTTCTCATCGCTCCTGTAATGCATATACAGACTAGTCTTTGAATTTCGGAGAGGTTTTCTCTCGTCGTCAATAGGCTAGTTCTACTACTCCACGTAATGGCTCCATAAGTGATGATTGGTCTTACTATGGCAGTGTACATCCAGCTTAGGATTCTTGGGTTACAGCCCAGTTTGCTCCTGCCAGATCTCCGACATCCATTTGGATGTTGTGCTGTCTACACCTCTTCTGTTCAATGCTCTTCTGACTGCCTCATGTGGAGTATTGTCAAAAGCTCCTTCTATGTCAAAAAATGTACATACTACAGTTTCTTGGTTGTCTAGAGCACCTCGGATATCCTCCGTCAGTTGTACCAGTGCAGTCTCCGTAGATCTGCCTGCCCGGTAAGCATGCTGACATGGGTGGAGAGGTAGTCTTTCTAAGATTTCCGTTCTAATATGGTTATCAATAGCCTTTTCCATCGTTTTGAGTACAAACGATGTGACTAATTGGTCTAAGGGATTTGGGGTTTGTTGTGTCCCTTTTTCAAGTTTTTGGAATGAAGGTTACTATTGCCCTTCTCCATGCTTCAGGTATATAACCCAGTTCTAAGCTGCTTCGACTTATTTTAATCAGATGCGGTAGAATTTCGTCTTTTCCTTTCTGGAGCAATGCTGGGAAAATTCCATCTGCTCCTGGTGCCTTCAAAAGGTGAAAAGGTGTCCATGGCCCATTTCAACCTATCGTTACTACAAATGTGTTTGGCCATTGTATTACTTTCTCTTGAAAGCCTATTGTGACCTTCGAGAGGATTATCTCCCCTATTTGGGGTACTCCCTGGAAAAAGAGTTTCTAGTAAGAGTCGAACTCTTTCCTCCTAATTTTCGGTATATTCACCATCTGGCTTCTCAAAGCCATATCTGTGTTGACCCTACTTTTCGCCATAACTTTGTAAAGTCTTGCCGCAGCAGGTGTTGTGTTTATATCTTCACAGAATTTCCTGAAGCTATTTCTTTTAGCTTTTCTTATTTCCTTGTAGTAGGTGTTTCTCACCTCGGTGTATCTCTGCCAGTCTCCGGTGATTTTTGCTTTATTAAAAAGGTCCCGGGTTTGAGATCTTAGTTCTGACAGATGTTTGTTCCACCAGGGTGCATATTTGTTGCTTCGTTGTTTTTGAAGAGGGCAGCTCAATTCAAACGCCTCGATTATTGCCCTGTTCAGATCCTCTAGCTCATTTTCCAGGTCGAGATGGTGCTTAGCCCTTCCTTTTTTCTGGATATGTGCTAGATTCCTCCTCAGACAGGTGTTATAGTTGTCCCAGTCTGTTTTTTTGGTATTCTTCTGAGGCTCATCTCAGGTATGCCTAGTTCTAACTTGAATGTTATGATACTATGATCGGGGAGTGATAGTTCACCCGATACTCTCCAATCTTTCACTTTATGTTTTAGATCCTGTGTTGCCAGTGTGACATCTAAAACTTCTCGCCTTATCCTTGTTACAAATGTGGGGGTATTCCCTATATTGTGGATATTAAGGTTTTTATTAAGGATATATTCTAAAAGTTGCTCACCTCTTTGGTTGGTGTTGCTACTGCCCCAAACGGTATTGTGTGCATTGGCATCACATGCTAGAAGTAGAGGTAGTCTCTTCTCTTCACAGTACTTCACCAGCTTTTGTACCTCTGGAGGTGGTGCAGGCCCATCTCCCTCAAAGTAGCGTGATGCTATCACTATTTCTTTGCCCTCCTTCTTGTGTTAGAGGTATGCTCGAACTGGAACGAGGTCTCGAGTCATGTATTCTGAAAGACAAAAATAGTTAATATTGTTCCTTATCATAATACATGTTCTTGGTGTATCACTACCAGTGTGATATACTATTTTAGCATCTTTACATGCTAATCCTCTAACCTGGTTATTATTAACCCAAGGTTCTTGGATTAAACACAACCCCCATTGGTCCTTGGTGAACAATCTTGTGATCACCGCTGATGCTCCTTTGGCATGGTGAGCATTAACTTGAGCTAAGTTAATTCCCACCATCCTGTTGGTTGTCTTCTTGGGTGTTTCCCTCTTTCGTCAGGGTGATGTCTCCTTCTGAAAGAGTACTGTCCCCTTCCTCCGACGCAATCTCCATTTCCTCCTCGGTCAGTGGCGACTCTTCCCCAAGGAGTTTGGTGATGTGTAGGCTTTCTACACTACTCGAGTCGCCACTGGCCTCGGAGGAAATGGAAATCTTTTCCTTATTACTTCCCGCTTCTTTTCTGAGGCCATGTACGGGTATTTTCCCAAACCGGTAATGGATGGTGAACCCGTTGTTCTTGATTTTTTGGCAGGATAGATTATCTATTCCTGCCCTCAAAACTAGGCCTTTGCCCTCTTCTTTTAGGTTAAGGACCTTCCACTGGTTTGTTTCCAAACCCTCATTCTGCGCTTTAATCAAGCGAAGAAGCTTACCTTCCTCTACGCCTTTGCTTCTTGGGGGGAAGATCGTGGCGGTGTGCATTTTTGGGATGTCGTCTCCCTGGCACACCGTCAGTTCTGCTCCCTTCCAGCTCTCTAGCTTTGGTACTATCAGCCGGAGCTATTCTGCAGTCTGTGGTGTTACACAGTCGATTAGAACGACTCCTGGTCTGAAATGTATGCCACTAAACTGGAGTTTGTGTTCCCATCCAGCATACATTTCTTCTATTATTGCGTTCTCCAGCAAGGTTTGTTCGTCCGCACTGAGGGTAGTCTCAGGGTACGCCTTGGGGAGAACTGCCATTCTTATCAATTTTGCTGCAGCTGCATAGCTGCCAGTTGAAGAAGGGATGGCTATTCTATCCTCCTTTTTCTTCTTCGCCTGTACTTGCGGTGTTATGGCTGTCGCAATCTCCCGCTTCCGTTTTTCTCCTTTAGGAGGGATGTTTTTCTCCTCTCCTTGCTTCCTGCGCTCCGTAGCCTTCTTTCTTGCTTCCTCCGGTGCAAGTCCCTGTTCAAGGAAGCGAAGATACCATCTTACCCCTGCTCCACTAAGTCCACGCCTTAGTGGATCATCCCTTCCTCCAGGTTTACCCAGTTCAGGAAGGAGGGGGGGTCTTCTTTTTCGTCCAGGATTTCTCCCGGAGACTCCCACCAGTTGAGGAGGTTGAGGGTGTAGGTGCCCCTGCCTTTCTCCTCTCCTGTTTTTCTCTGACTTCCTCAACACGAGGTCTGCTCGCGTGTGAGGAAGATGCTTCTGTATTTTTGGGCACTGTGGATACATTGCTCCGACTTTTGCCCGGTTGCGGTGCATGCCCGCTTGGTTTCTTTTTTTTTTCTTCATCCATGGTTGATCCCACGAGTAGCTAGGGAAGCACAAGGTCCACTCCTGCAGAGCTCCGCATGCAGGAGTAAGGGTATTTAAACTGGATGTCCCCAGGTATCCAGAGTCCGCATATTAACGATCAAGCTTCCCCTTGACCACGCAGTCCTCGGCATATACTGTTCCACCTTGACTTGGAGGGTTTTTATTGTGGTCACCTTCCACTTGGTCAGCTGTTTAAGGCAAGCCCCCACATCTGGTGAATATACCTCATCAATCACCTTCCACTAGATACGGTTTATATCAGGCAGGTTTCCACAAGCAGTCTATTGTTCCGACGACCCCGCTGACTCCGGCCATCGGCCGGCTATCAGCAAACTCGTCCACTCTCCACGCTGAAGATCCTGATATCGGATTTCTGCATTTCACAGGAATCCGTTGAGCTGTCCTTGGTTTCACGTATTCCTTCTGAAAAGGAACAGCTACTCGGCTCCCCCACCAACGACCAGGTCTCACAGCTCCTTGGGTGAGAACCATTTCCTAAAGTTGGGTGGTACTTAAATCGTATTTAGGAATTCCTAATTGCAATTACGTGACTGTGTTGAGCAGGGTTGATTATATCGTGGAGATATCCTAACCCCGTTCAACTTAGGAGTGTAGTTCATTGTCTGTCGGGGGTATATACCCCGAGAAGTAGATGTTGCCTTTCAGGGAATGGTCACTTTTTTGGAAATTAATTTTCAGATTTGTAATATTTTGTAGGTTATAATAGTTTAATACCACTATCTTGACATCAATTTATTTTTCTCAGTCGACATCTTTTTCAATAACACTGACAAAATAATGTCTTCGACTCCGCTCTTTCTGTAAACCGACTGGCGATACAATGTTCCTTGTAAAAAAAATGTCTTTGATTCGAACAGGTTCGAGCTTTCTGTGTGCGACTGCTCCAAAGGAAGTTTGTTGAAATGACCAAACTTCCTACTTAGCTGTTTTTTCTTCTTTTGGGGAGCAGTTCTTGTGCTGGGAGCACTGCGGCCCTGTTGGCTTATTGTATTCTTACGAAGTTATATAATGTTAAGATTTTTTTTACAATTGTTATTGATTGGGATACCACATCTTCCGTATAGTTTTATTTGCTTAATATTTTTTGTAGGATTGAGCGAATCAGATTGGAAACTATTGGAGGAAAATGTTAACCTCATTTTTCATTCAGCAGCTTCGGTACGATTTGATGATTTCTTGGATAAATCCATAATAATGAATGTTAGAGGAACAAGAGAAGTAGCACAATTAGCATTGTGTTTAAAAAATCCAACCGGGCTTGTACATATTTCTACAGCCTACAGCACTGGATCTCAATATGTCGAGGAACAGCTTTATCCTAAATATGCTAATTGGCAAGAAGCTATAATGTTAGCCGAAGAATGTGACAAGGAGCTATTGTATACAATGACTCAAAAATATATCAATCCTTACCCTAACACTTACACATTTGCAAAAGGTTTAGCAGAGCATGTTGTTAATGACATGTGTACGGGAAAAATACCAGCCATCATAACTCGTCCATCTGTAGGTGAGTAAACGACAGAATTCAAGCTTTTCATGATAATACTCAGCTAGTGAATACGTTCTTTCCGCATAAGTTGAGAACAACATTTATTCCAGGAAGGGCTATAGTACAAATTGTGCACATACAATTCAGATCTAGTCGTATACATCCTATGAACGATCCCAAATGTACAAGTTTTCCCATTATATTTTGACCACCACTTATTTTCATTGATTACGAAAATACAAAAAAAAGTTTCAGGTAGAAGTAGTCTTATATTACCTGTACTGACCAAAATTGTAACAACAGACTGAATTTTGTTCACAGGGAGTGCCCAATTAATTGCTTCTTCAATATTTCAAATTGGACACCCTGTATTTTCAATAGTTTTGATTACCCCTGCATTTCCTGATTACAAATACCTGACATATCCACAACTACATCCGGAATTACATTATGTATATATCTACTATACATATTATTTTGGCTCAGGTCACAAACTTTTGGCAAGTCTTCGTTCTTGCAAAAAAGCCAATAAAATGGGAAATATTGTTGCCATCATTTCAGGAAACCCCAACCTCAAACGTCAAAAGTTTCGTGTAGTGGGAGGCAGGGTTTGTTAGTTCAGTTAGTTGCCGTGGAGCATCATACGCTACCTGATACGTACAAACTTTTTGTTCCAGCATCATCCATATGTCTCATAACCTCTCTTATTGCTTTCTCTATGACTACCCCTTTCTTCAGTAATACTCCTTCGCTTACCAACTAATTATTCCCACTCTCCAAATGATAACGCACGCCCCTGTCGCATAGCTTGGAGTTGAAATAAAAAAACACTTCTCGAAGAGGACCAAACATTCAAAATACATTTCATACCCCTCCATCTCATTATTGCGTTTCTTTTCTCCAAACAAATACGTTCTCAAAATATTAAATTCGCTAGAATTATCTGCGCGCCGCCTCCACTTGTTTAACGGTCAATTCTAGCACCCCTCTTGAGGATAACGAGAACAGACACAGAAAAAGCACCAACTATTAAAAATCACATCAACCGCCAAAACCGGCAAAAAATCGGCTGTCAAGTCTTACGACAAAAATGAATATTACAGATTATGTACATAACTAGCTATAGAGTGCTATAAGTCTGTACAGAAAGTACGAGGAGTAATAAATCATTCATTCAAGTAGATTTCATAGACGTACCAAAATATATTTTAAGAGGGTATACCGTAAGGTACATTTTGTATTGAACGAATGAGTTGCAGCTATGCTAAAGAATATACGATTTAGGTCAGAGGTAACGGGATGTACTAATTTTAATAAAAAAAAAGTGATAGAGGTACATAAATTTTAGTAAGTTTGATAAAGAGAGGCAACACAGTTTATTCATAATAGAAAACAAACCAATCTGTAACAATAATTATTTTATATATTTTTGCATATATGTGTGTATAAATGCTGGATATACAGTTTCCAAATCTTGGCAAGATGAAAACATTAAAAGCGGAAGGCAGGCATTCGTGGAAGGTTTGTCGTTAGGTTTGCAGCCACCATCTGGAAAAGGGAAAAGAATTATCATTGTCCATGTTGGAAGTTCTGAAGGTTTTGTTGATGGTGGATTATTAACTTTTATTTCAAAACGCACGGGGGACTATCACGAAGATATGAATGGGGATGTCTTCGAGGAATGGTTTGTTCAAATGTTGGATCTGATTCCAAAAGGGGCTGTTATTGTTATGGACAACGCAAGTTACCATTCACGGTTACGAGAAGCATTGCCCACAAGTCGTTGGCGTAAAGCAGAGCTTTTGGAGTGGCTTATTTCGAATATTAAGTTTCCAAAAGATCCACTAAGGAAAGAACTTTACAGAATTGCAAAAATGAACAAGAATAAATACAAAACCTACATTGTAGAAGAAATGGCTTCTTCTCGTGGTATATCAGTTCTTCGACTTCCCCCTTATCATTGTGAACTTAATCCCATAGAATTAATATGGGCTCAGGTAAAGGGGGAAGTTGGAAAAAAAATACTAATTTTAAAATAAACGGTGTTGTGAAATTGTTTGAGAGTGCTGTAAGTCATGTTAGTAAGGAAAATTGGACAAACTGTATCGAGCATGTTATCAAAGTACAGGCAAATATGTTGAAAATTGACAATATTTGTGATGATTTAATCGACCCTATTATTATTAATGTCAACAACGATTCTTCCTCTTCCGAGTCGGATATAGAATAAAATGTAAGTAATAAATGTATTCCAATAATTATTTCTTTTCATTTTTTATCATATTATAATTTAAAACGTATTTTTTTCCCAAAATACACACCACTGCATTGCGTTATTGCTTATCTGCTAATCCTTTAACAATGAAGAAACCCTAAATTTTGCTACAACTGAAACAAATACGGGGTCGATCTACCTGGTTTTTAGATTTACGGAAGAAATGTAATTTAAAGTAAGAGATTAATCAAAAATTTCATGGTGCTCCCTGTGAAGGTTTTGCATACTTAATTAGGGTTTATTACTCCTCGTACTTTCTGTACAGACTATAATAGCGTCCACATTGACAAAGAAAGCAATATATTTTTCAATTTTTTTTTTTCAGTTATAAGTATCCTAGAGGAACCTCTCAAAGGATGGAGTGATAATTTCAATGGACCCTTCGGGTTAATGACTGCAGGTGGAAAAGGTAATATTTTTTCAATGATTAACGGTTAATTCCCAGACAGCACAAGGACATTCATGAAATATTCATATAAGCATATGATGTTGGAATGGTATCAGAGTATTCCCACATCACAATCATTTCTTACATGCACATTGTATGGACATCCAGAATATTCTAAGCAGCTCAATAGAATGATTCCAGAATATTTCTTTTACATCCTGGGCACATTCTATAAACGTTTTACGAACATCCTGAAGTATTGTTTGAGAATATTATAAAATAGTATATGAAAGTATAAGTGGATATTAAGGTCTTTAAAACACGCGCGATTTTAAAGACCAGTTATCCACGAATACTTTACGATATTTTTTTTTATTGGTGCACTTTGAAATTATAAATACCGGTCTATAACTACTACAACAACAATAAATGGAAATCATAGATGGAAACGTCAACTAAATGTCAAATGGTTGAATTCGTGAAGTATATGATGTACACCTTGCGTTGTCATGGAAATGAGAAAAACATAAACTAATTTGTATTTTGATGGAAGTTCAACCTTATTGAGTTCTGTGAATGTCAATAGTATTAATTTAAATACCATTTCCTAAGATTTGAAAAATGAAAATATTAATATTTTAAACAATACCAACGGCACTTTCCATTTTAATTTATAAATTTGACATTGTTAAATATCGTTCGAATAAAAGTTTTGACGTTACAAACTACTCCTGTCAGATCAATAATAAAAAATTGACATTTAGACATGATTTAGACCATAGATTTAGACTTCGTTTCTTGAGTTGTTGATGTTGCCACGGTAACTTTAAAACACGCACGTGCTAAAAAGTTCGATTTAAACACGCTGAGGCGTGCTTTAAATAGGTAAAATGATTCACCAATGAAAAAAATATTCTTAGAAGCTCAATAAAATAATTCTAGAAAATTCCCTTCATATCCTATGATCCTATCTATGCTGAAAATTGTCTGAGAACATTCATCAGATATTCTTAGAATCTCTACAGAATTTGGGGAAGTGTACTGGTTGATTTTTTGAAAAGAAGCCACCCTGGATATCTCTGGAAATGAAGCAGAATGATAAATTCTCAAAACTCGCCAAGTTCTGTTGAACAATCATTGGAATATATATCACACATCTGCCCCCTTTCCTCCATCAACTACCGTTGGGAAATGTGATACTCCAAGTTTCTCTGTCATATATCGTTTGGTTCATTCATGCATATAATTCAAAAAAATATACAGAGGGTATATATAGATATAGATAGATATATATATATATATATATAAAATTATATCCACCTGTATTTTTGTATACCTTTGTACCGGGTGGTCCAATAAGCCGATCTCTCGGCTATATATCAGAAACTATTCATGTTATAACGTTAGGAGAAAAAATTCCTCAGGAAAAGTGGACAAAAGAAATTGCTGGGAATCAATTTCAAGTTTCTAGGTTAACCACTAGGGGGCGTAACCTGTAAAGAAAAATTTAAAAACCAGTTTTTTGTGAAATATGCCCAATTATACCCAGTGTAAAATGAGTAAACTATAAAAGGCACAAATTTTCTTAGATACTTTTCATTCTATTTTTCCAAATAAAGGGTGGTGGAAAGTGTTGGTGAATAAATACCTATAACTTTAGTTTGAATCAACCGATTTTAACGAAATTAGTGACAATAGAAGGAGTATAGATGAATTAATTACATCTACTATAAAACAATGGCATTTAGTTTTAATTGTCATAGGTAGAAGGTAATTTCCAATGAAAAAATTTAAATTTGTTTTCCTCAAGAATGTTTAATGGAAATACCCTATTAATGTGAATTATAATGGAACTGGATTAAATTCTCAACAAAATGGCGCAAACCGCATGTTGATAGCTATTGTCGAAGTCAAGATATAAATAAAAACGCATAAACATAAGTAAGTATAGTATTGACTCACTCGGTATTATAACTTAAAATTAAATATGTAAAAGAAAGATCAAACATAAATTTCGATCATTAATACTTAATGTCCAATTAAATGCTGCTTCAATCTCAGGTTACTGCAATTGTTAAATCGGCTAGAACAACAACCGCGTATCATGTCAAAAAATTTGTGGGAGGCGAGGCTACGCTTAATATTGCGGGTGCATGCATGCATAATAATAATTATTGGTCTGAAGAAAATCCGCACTGGGTAGAGGAAGTGCAGCTTCAAGGTAGATGGAGTCCTAATGTTTGGTGTGGTATAGTTGACGGACAGATCGTTTCATATTTCTTGGAACTTCAAATGACGATACATATTTGGATTTTCTGGATAATTGGTTGTCTGTTTTATTGAAAGATATTCTCTTACAAACATGAGGTATGATATTACAGCATGACGGGTGTCCTGCGCACTTTTCCAGACGAGTTAGAGATTGTTTGAATGTAAGCTATCCAAATGGATGGATTGGAAGGGTAAGTATATTTTCAGGGCCAACTAGATCTCCAGACTTAACATGTCTGGACTTTTATCTGTGAAGAAGATTGAAGGATTTAGCGTACTAAACTCACCAACCATGCGAGACGACATGCAACAGTGCATAAAAACGCTATAAATAGTATATCAACAGCTGAAATTTAAGCAACATATATGTCAAAGCGTGCTAGATTACATATTTGTGTGGAAAACGATGAAAAACAATTTGAACATTTAATTGGATCTTTCTTTCCCATATTTAATTTTTTAAGCTATAATACAGGGTGTCAATACTATACTCACTTATGTTTATGCGTTTTTATTTATATCTCGAGTTCGACAAAAGCTATCAACAGGCAGATTGCGCCGTTTTGTTGAGAATTTAATCCAGTTCCATTAAAATTCACAATAATTAGGTGTTTCCATTAAACATTCTTAGGGAAAACAAATTTTAATATTTTTCATTCGAAAGTACCCACTACCTATGACAATTAAAACTATTGTTTTATCGTAGATGTGATTAATTCATTCACACTCTTTCTATTGACACTAATTTCGTTAGAATCGGTTGATTCAAACCAAGTTTACCTATTTTTCACTGGGTATAATTGGGCATATTTCACAAAAAACTGGTATTTAAATTTCTCTTCACAGGCTACGCCCCTTAGCGGATAGCCTAGAAACTTCAAAGTAATTTCCAACAATTTCTCTTGTCCACTTTTCCTAAGTTATCTTTTTTCCTAAAGTTATAACATGAATAGTTTCAGATATATAGCCGAGAGATCGGCTTATTGGACCACCCGGTACAGTGAAACTATCTGAAAGAAGTGAATAATGTCATATACATGGTGTCCCTGGAGCTCGTACCAAAAACTTGGGAGGTGATAGAAAGACTAAAAATAATGATGGTATTTCATATAAAATTTTTTCCTCGCGCCCTTCGTTAACGAACAATAGGGCTCTAAAGTTGGGAATGAAAAATGGTTTTTTATTTACAATTATTAAATGGCTGATTGGAAATTGGTAATATTCTAACCGTTAATAAACACCATAATTGAACACTTTTTGGCGTGATATACAAGTCTACAACATACTTGTGAACTCAGGTACTGACTAAGTTAAACTAAGTAAAACTTTCTTCAGTTATAAATGCAATAATTGGCTTTTGTGAACATTTTTAAAAATATCAAGTCCTCTTGTGACATCTCGATAACATTAACGGTTAAAGAGATACGGGCAATTTTATGTCGCACTGCACACCTATAATCGCATTCACATTTATTTTGAATGTTCGATTACAGGAAGCATCCTGTATTATGAGTAAATCATTAATAAATCGGTACAGTCTACATTTATAAATATAAACTTTCACTCTGTTTAACCATAAAAGACTTTATTGAAAACGAAAATTACTTTAATAAAAGTAAAAATAGCAACAAACCCCTGTAAAATGAATAACTACATTACATTAACAGATTGAAAAAACGAGTAACCAAGTAATTAATGACATTAAAGAAGTCAAAACGGCTAAAACGGTTAAAATTACTGCATTAAGCTAAACGTACTTGTCTTTCTTAAACACCTATCTATGCGTTCAAACGTTTTCCTTTTAGGTAACCTTCGATTTGAATATCGTTCCAAATAAAGTGGGATGACAGCCGACTTCTTAGAATAATGTATGTATTTGGTTGTTGGTATTGGTACCTATTCTCGTATTTTTACTTTCGTTAAATTAATTGTGTTTGTTTTCAGAAAAGCTTTTTATACAACATAATTATTAAATAATAAAATTAGTATCAACCATGTAAAAGTTTATTTTTATAAATGTAGACTGCACCAATTTATTAATAATTTACTCATAATAATAATCGTACATTCCAAATAAATGTGAATGCGCGAATAGGTGTGCAGTGCGACATAAAATTGCCCGTCAGAGAACTTGATATCTGCAAAAATGTTCACAAAAGCCAATTGTTGCATTTATAACTGAAAAAAGTTTAACTTACAAAAAAAAATGGCGCATCCACCGAATAACTTAGTCGGTACCTGAGTTCACAAGTATGTTGTAAACTTGTATGTCACGCCAAAAAGTGTGCACTTAAGGTGTTTATTGACGGTTAAAATATTAACAATTTCCAGTCAGCCATTGGATAATTGTAAATAAAAAACCATTTTTCATTCCCAACTTTATAGTTCGTTAACGGAGGGCGTAAAGAAAAAACTTCATATGACATACCATCATTATTTTTAGTCTTTATATCACCTCCCAAGTTTTTGGTACGAACTCCTGGGACACCCTGTATGTCTTACATTTCAATTGATTTTATTTAAGGTTTTCAAAGGGTGGCTAACATTTCATTTATGACAATAAAAGATGTCCCTTTCATTCAACACTAGTATTGCAAAAGTTGAGTGATATAAAAAAATGTTCCTTTGTTTTAGATTTATTGAGCAACAGAACAAGAACTTTTGGTGGCAAAACAAAACAAACCAAAAAAAAAGTAGCTTTAAATTGATGAATTGAAACTGGTCATCAGCTTTTTTTATAAATTTCCTTGTTCTCCACCAGCCACTGTTTAACAGATTCTTCCACTTCTGCTGCATTGGATGTTACATGAATAGTCATTGCAGCATATACAGGTTATGAACTTGGAGTTCCCACAATATAGCTGACGTTGCTAAATCAAGAGCGTTCCCCCACTTGGGGGATATTGAGGAAACTCCAAGTTCATAACTTACAAAAGAATCTCTCCTTCATTGTCAACTTTCATAATGAAACAAAAAAATAACAGTCTTGACTTGTCTCACAGCTGTTCACAGAATGGTTGGTTATATCGTGAAAATATAACAGCCCCGCTTAACTTGGAACTGTAATCAATTGTCTGTCAGGGCACATAGCCCGAGAAGTATATGTTTGTTCTTAGTGAACGGTCTACCCCTTGAAAACTAATTTCCGAATTCATATTTCTAGTTCAACATTCAAACCGTAGATTTTTCAAACAATATCATACACAAAACAATGCTACCGTTTTTCTGATAATATTATCCAAACGCCATGCTACTAATTCGCTTTCTTTTCTTACAAAATATACATGGATATCTGATGACTAAAAAGGACTAGATGAACGAGAAATATAGTCACTGGCTCCGGTGAATTTTTTACCATATAAATATACCTTTTCTCTGACTGTAGTATTGATTTTGCCCTTCAATATGGTGACCGGATCATCCGCACATCCTAAGACAGTATAATGTTCCTTTTTGAGTCTCCTTATGTGCCAAATTAAAGTAGACAGAACTTCTCCTTGAGGACACCCTTGAAACCCGGACTGAAAATGTTCTATCCACTAAGGTAGGAAAGAGCCCCGGTCTTTTAGCATGCGTTCTATTCATCTGCATCTAGTTTCGCCAATTTTTTTTTGACTAATTGCCCTTGTGATCACTTCATGAAAGGAAGGAAAGGAGGCTGCTTATTTCCGAGAGCATAATCTATCCCTTGTACACTTGTACTAGAGCATAATCTATCCCTACTACTTGTACTTTCTGGGGGCCCGAACCCTTTTGCGGAATCAGCTCCAATGTAATATTGGAAGAAATTAGTAAAGCCGAGAAAAAGAGAAGATCTGACCATTGGAAAGATCTAGTAGGGCTTATACAATCAAAGACTCTTCTGGGTGACTACAACCTGTTGAGATCAAAAGAATGCATAAGTCAAAGTAAAACTGCGCTAAGAGTTTTGACAGGGATCCTAACGGGACATTGTCGCCTGAATGGGCACCTGAAAAAGCTCAAAATAGTGGAGGAAGAAGAATGCAGATTTTGTGGAATGGAAGAAGAAACCTCCATCCACATACTTTCCAACTGCACAGTACTCCAGAATCCTAGAGCACAGCACCTGGGAGATTACTGGATAGGAGAGGAACATTTGCCTAAGTTGAAGCCTGCAAACATCCTAAAATTCCTCCGGAAAATAGGACTAAAGGAACTACCAGTTTCTGAGACTCTCCTCAGAAACTGAGTAGAAGTAAGGGGGCACAATAGACCTTTTAGGTCTCAGTGAATGTCACCCCAAAAATCACACATACATACATCCCTTGTACTAGTTGATGAAGCGCTGTCTCTGTGGATACTTCCGGTCTTTATCCAGGTCGATTGGACTCTCCACCAACGACCCTCCTCTAATGTTCTTGTTTACCAGTTTTTCCAATGTCTTCAATACAAATGACATTAGATTTAGGGTTCTTAGTGACTTCGATTTATTGCCACCTGTTTTTCCAGGTTTTGAAATGAAGACCATTCTTGCCTTTCTCTAGACCTTTGGTATGTATCCTAGTCCCAGGCTTGCTTTAGTGATCGTAGGTAGTTGCTTTAAATAGCCTCAAGGTGATATTCAAACTAATAAAGGAATGCCATATAGAACTAAATGAGCTGGCAGACCATATTAAAGTAAAATTAGTGTGACTGGACAACGATATTTCTGGAAATGAACAAACTAATGAGCTCGCGAGGAAGGGTTCAGCAATGACATGCTGAAACAGAACCAGTTGTGTGTGTGTGAGAGGGAGATGGCACGAAAAGTACTCCATTCGCCACAGAATTTTGGAACATACTGTGCCTGAATCAGTTGTTTTTGCAGTCACAAAGAAAGTGGTCCAAAGACAAATACAAAAATGGGTACAAAGCCAACATAGACTACAATGGAGGAAGACTCCAAAGCAAGTACACAACACAGTTAAACAATTATGGGGGACATATGTGTTAAGCGGGCCGAAGAACTACTGAATATCAGTAGGAATAAACTAAGAAACATAACAGGTTATCTAACAGGCCATGTCCCGGTTAAAATAGGGTTATACATATAATGGGAATCCCATCTGCAAAATCTGTGGCATGGAGACGGGGAGACAAACAACTCTCGGAAAAGCCAATGTGCCAGCTGAAACATATGGCACACATATAGTGAACATATATCGTCTACTCGAAGGTTCAGGGATCACTAGGTGAGTGGTCGAAAAGTGGAAGTAGATTACAATAAGCCAACAGGCTGCAGTGCTCACGACATGTGAACGGCTTCCAAAAAGAAAACACATATTTCTGGTAGCCGATATTGAAGATCAATGCATCCTTGGTGGGCATATTATGTGAAAAAAATTATCATAGATCTTCAAAATAAAATGTTGGTCAGTTTTTAAGTATCAGAGATTGGAGGTTTGTGTTCTGTTGGTAAAAAATTATTCGTATTGGAATTATGAAGAAAGTTATTATCATTATACTGAAAGGAGTAACAATATCATGAATTTAGTGCTGCTACTTCTCGGGTCTTTTGTTTGGAGCTTGGAGCAAATTTATTGGATGTTTCTGTAAATAAATGTTCCATCATAATCATTACCTCACTGAAAATCATCAAACTATTAAAATGTTTTACCAATTTCAGGGTTATTGAGAGTTTCACTTGGGAAGGATGACTCTATACTGAATTATATACCAGTGGATGTCGCCATAAAAGCAATTATATTAGCTTCCTATGAGATGACTCTTAAAAAGTGCGTATAATGTATGATGTTTGAAAAAATGATATTAAAAAGCTTATTTTCGAAACAATCCAATTCAGTCATGAGGAACTGTGATACATTGATCTCCTATTAAACTCCCATTAAACGTACATTCAAAAGTGTGTTTTCCATATTTCACCAGTCTAGAGACGAGAAAGTGAATTTTGCCTGGTAACTTCGATTTATCTAATAGTTTTGTGAAATGTCACCGTCGATTGTAAGCTGGGCCGATTATGAGGTAATGCTTACTGATGAGTTTTTAATCTTGGCCGGCAAAATTTCGTACCTACCAGAATTCCACTTGCACCAATTAATGATTTGTAAATGTGTAATGATCCTGGTTGCCGTCTTTCACATTTTTGTCTTGAAATAAAATATATTCTTTAAACATTTATTGGATTTGAAAAAATATTTGGCAACATTGATACCATAAATTTCACGATCGCCCAAGATGACATACCGTATTTTGGAGCGTCTTTTAATGAAGAAAACTACAATACCATAATCTATTTTTTTTTCTCAGGAGCCGTCCCTTCGCCGGTACCACCTCAGCCTCCTGGGCTTATTGTGGATACTCCTAGTGTTCTGACTACAACCTATCCAGCCAATCCGTTCCCTGAATTAGCTCATACAGGTTCTTTGCTGGTTGGTTGTTGAAGTCTCCTGGAGTCATTTGGGTTCTGCCATACAGTTTCTGCCTTCTGTGGTCCAGCGACTTACAGTTGCATAGTATATGTAGAGGTATCCTTTTTGCATCTTCTGCATGTGAGGTCTCCGTTGTACAGACCTATTTTGTTTAGGTGCTCCTTTGTGGGAAAGTGTCTCGTAAGAAGCCCCGTAATGGTGCGTAGTTTGTGCCTGCTCATTGAGAGCAGTTCTTCCGCTACCTTTTCTGATGGTTCTTTTATGAATTTCTTCCCATGTCGTATTCTTCCAGTGTTTATTGTGCTGTTCTTCCAACCACCTTTTTAACCATGACCTCGTTAAGCATCTGCGATTCCTTTATGACCTGGGACCCACTCCAGTGTTACACTGTTCCGAGTCGCCAGTCTTCTAAGTTCTTCGCCGCGTTCCCATACTAGCCGAGATGTCACCCTATAGCTTTGGAGTGCTTTAACGGCGTCTTGACTGTCACTGTAGATCCTGATCTGCCTGTTGTTGTAGGCTCTCATATTATTAGCCCTTGCACATGCAAGTATTGCATAGACCTCTGCTTGAAATACAGAAGCGTATTTGCCAAGCGAGATGATCCCTTCATATTTGCTCGTCTTGCTTTATATGCCCGCTCCGGTGCCAAGTTCATTTTTTGATCCGTCTGTATACCAGATCAGTTCATTCGCTATATAAGTGGTGGTGCGTTCTCTTTCTCCAAGCTCCTTTCGATCTTTGATGACAATCTCGAAGTTCTTGCAAAAGATATATTTGGTGGTCATGTGGTCTGTTGGCATTTTGAAAATGTCATCATCCACATGCCTTATCTCTGTGTGTCCTCTCCCATGTGCCACGTCATGGTATGATGCTTTTTCCAGTCGGGTTAGTGCTGCCCTTGCTTCGCACATTATGACACAATGTAGCGGAGGAAGGTCTAGCATTGTCTCCAGCGCAGCTGTAGGAGTAGTCCTCATTGCCCCTGTAATGCCAATTCATGCAAGTCTTTGGACCTTGCTTAGTTTTAGCATAGCAGAGGATTGTCTGATCTTTGGCCACCATACCAGAGATGCATATGTAATCCTGGGAATGACAACCATTTTGTACAGCCAGTGTACCATGCTGGGTCTAAGTGCCCATTTACTGCCGTAAGTGCGTCTGGCAACCATGAAGGTCACCTCTGCTTTCTTGATCACGTGCTGGAGTTGTCGGTTCCAAGGATAACCCCAAGATATTTTACTTCTTCCGACAATCGTATTGGTTCACCTTGAAGCGTGAGAGGGCCAATTCCTTCCCTTTTTCTTCTTCTGGTGAACGCAATTATCTGTGTTTTCGAAGGACCAATACGTAGCCCTTCTTTTACAGTCCAGCCTGTTACTACATTTAAAGCCATCTGGAGTCTGTCTCTGGTTGTACTGTTGTATTAACCTTGGGATAGAATTACCAGGTCGTCTGCATATCCTATGGTGTTGAAACCTTCTCTGTGTAGGGTTCTGATGAGCCCGTCCATGACCAGGTTCCACAGCAGCGGGGATAGTACTCCTCCCAACGGACAACCCCCGGTTGCACGTACGGCCATTGTCTCCCCCATCAGAGTTGATTCTATGAGCCTGCTTCTGAGCATGCAGTCTATCCACCTGCAGCTCGTGGCATCGATCCCAGAATTCCTCGTGGCCTTAGCTATAGATTCATAGGAAGTGTTGTCAAAAGCTCCTTCTATATCAAGAAAGGCTGCGAGCAATACCTCTTTGTTTTCCAGTACGTATACAACCCTTTTTATGAGTTGATGTAATTCTGTTTCGGTTGATTTTCCCTCTCTGTATGCATATTGATCTCGGTGTATTGGTCTTGTAGACTGTATACCGTCTCTGATATATCTGTCGAGAAGTTTCTCAAGAGTCTTTAGCAAAAATGACATTAGACTGATTGGTCTCAGAGCTTTAGCCGTGTCCTGTCCAGATTTTCCAGGTTTTGGTATAAATGTAGCTCTGATGCGTTGCCAGGTTCTTGGAATATGCCCACAATCTATTAGACAACGACAAGGAATAGACGTGTCCACAAATCTGAAAAAAATATTTTCAGCATCTCACATAATTTATAATTACTTCTCTCTTATATAATTGACATTACTCGACTCGACACGTTAAGACTTGTCTACGTCTATAGTTGTGCTAGTTGTGTTTTATCAAATGTATTATATAGGTAATTTCCTATCAGTAGCTACTTCCGCACTTTTCGTTGACAAAATACACATGAAATAGACCACATAAAAAGATAATTTCAGTCTACAAGCAAACTTTAATCTAATTTGTGTCTGTAAATACCATAAGAAAGAAGCCCACGTGTGATCGTATAACATATAACGTAGAAGATGGCTTCCACAGACCCCCTTTTTTTTTCGAAATTGTGCTTCTTGATTGCTGGTCTATTCTTTGGTTTGGGCAAAATGAGCAAATATAGGTTGGATAAGTTTTGCAATCGGATAGCATCGCACCTGTATTCTGATTTATCAATTTCTCATAACTTTGAAGGTACCTCTTTTGTTCCATCTTCGTTTCCACATAGTGTACAGCCAGTACAGTTGCCTTCAGTTATCAATATTAACAATTTGTAATAAGGTGAGTTCATCTTCGTCCTCTGATGATGACAACTGTGAACACCCCTAAAGTGAACGTTATTATTTGACTTTTCCATGTCGTTCAAATATGCGTTTAATGCTGGTGTCACGTATTTTTCGTTGTCTGATAGATGCGGACAACTCCACATCTGCCCAATACCATATATTATCAACTGTTTTCTTTTTAAACTTAATGTCAGCTTTTTTTTCGAATAAAATACCCTATAGTTAGGGAGGCGAATAGGGGATTTTTCCGGAATACTCTAGCGTGGCAGTTGAAGATATGAGAGATACCTTAGACCTAATAGAACAACTTTGGAAAGTATTAGCTCTATAATAATATGTAGTAACGCGCACTTAGGATAGACGATCAGATTAGTAGAAAAAAATCGATAGTTTGAAAAACTCGAACGCGTCAGATTAAGATATTGGGGGTTGATCTTAGTGTCTTAGGACTAAATTCAACTAATCTGACGATAAGTCCTTGACGCCGCCGAGTTATAGGTTCGCGAACTTGTAAAAAAAACGTTAATCCTGCATTCTCGAGCGCGATTTAATTTTTTTTATTTTGAAGAATATAATCTAAAACTTACTAAAAATACAAAATCTGCCGGTCTCCGCATGACCGGAAGTGAGGAGGAGACATTACGTCTTCCTAAAAACGCGTTGCGGCATATAAGTCGCGAACGATACATTTTACAAAAAAAAAGTTTAAATAAAAAAAAGGTAATTCCATTTTACACAAAAAAGGTCTCCTTACATTTTTGTCCAAAGCTGAAACTTTTGGACTTAAAGCATCATGAAAACTCAAACTCACGTTTTTTGAGTATAATATCTCGAAAACGGAGGGTGTTAAAAAAATTGATATGGAACAACGATGATTGAATTATGTAACTTTTATTATATCTTAAATTGTTTTTTTTCCTTAAGCTTCTCGACAATTTTCGTGGACGCGTATCTGTATACAAAAGTATTATTAACATTAACAGTTTCATTTATTTATATTATTCAATAGCCTGTTGATCCTCAAATTGTTTTTTGGCGTAAAGTAAGCAAAACGAAGTGAAGAATTGAAGCAAAAAAGAGGAATGTGCCATAAATATGTAATACAGACCTTTTTCGGTCAGATTAAGAGAACCCACCAACATTTTATGTCAGATTAAGAAAATATGCTTTCAGGATACCGAGATAAACCTCCCCTATGAAAATCTGACGCGCTCGAGTATTTAAAAAGAACTTTTTTTCTGCATTTCCAAAAATTTGTCGTAACTTATCGTCATGCCGAAATCGTCAGGTTTTTTTAAGGGAGCTTCCTTGGGGCCTACTTAAAACCCCTTCCAAAAATCTGACCTGCTCGAGTGAATTTTTTTCTCGGATTTTTGACTACTTTACATGCCTACCCCCACCACGCAAAACGGCAGATTAGTATACCGTTGTTATCAGAGGCACTTGGGGCATACGTGGTATGAATTTTTAACGCGCTCGAGAAATGGCCAAGTAACTGTTTTTTTAACATTTTTGAAAAACCGTACACGCCATACCCACCGCTAAAATGGTTTTTACCATACGAGCTTTTCTTTTCGAAGTTACTTTATCTTTCGATTTTAATAGGGCTCGACGGCGCTCGAGAATGTCGCCATTTAGCGACCTCGCCTCCCTGACTACTATTATTCTACCACTATATTATATTGTCATCGGACCTTGACAAGTGTTCGAATTAATCTGTGCGTTTAAAGTGGATGAGAAAAGAGTTCTAAGGTTGCTTCATAAATGGAACGCCCTATATTTTTGATTGAATCTGTTTATTTAGCGAGTCAAAATATATAAAATTAATCTGAATGTATGTGTCATTTTTCCTTTTCGAAGCATAATAATAAGATCCAATAACTTTTGATCATATCATATTTTAGAGGTGGAGTTTGTCATTTATTGATTCCATCGAATAGATTTATTAATGATAAATTGTTTTTAGCAAAAACGCTGTTGAAGTATACAATATTACTGAACGTACGATAGATCTAACCCATGGACAATTTATTAGATCGGCTACTGAAATGTGTATAGAATTCCCGTTGCCAAATCTGGTGTGGTATCCAAGAAATTCAATAACTGCTTGTAGTTACAACTACTATATAAAGGTGCTTCTTTTTCACATGCTGCCTGCTATGTTTCTGGATATTGTATTAAGATTAGTTGGAAAAAAACCAATGTAAGTTACATAATATTATGATATATCTATGGTACACCCAAGAAATTTGAATGAATAGCAATATGAGCATGAAACTTTGATTTTCGTTTTTTACAAAAACTTTAACGGTTTTGTTCACGTAGATGCACACAAATTTTATGTAGGGAGTTTTTGGATATGATGATGATTTTGTAACTATTTCGATGTTTTCTGTAGAGGGCGCCACATAGGCCACTTATACGTCATAAATGTACGCAAAACTTTTTTGCCTTTTGCATCAGCGCTACTTCTGTGGAAAATAAGTAAAGCCACATCATTACTACAAAAAAAAGGTGTATCTGTAAGTATATCCAGATGTTAACGGTTTTAGAGATAATCACTTTTTAGTGATATTTAGTGATAGTGATTTTTAGTGATTATTATTGAATGAAATTATGTTCGAAAAGTGTGGTTGTCTGTACGATAACTATTTTTTTAGTATTGAGATTAACATCTAGTATTAGGGTATAGTGGCAATAGACATGAGAAATGCGTATGGTACTTTACATACAGTTTTATTCACTCAAGACAACATTGAAGTTATAATGTCTTTGTAGCGCTCTCTACAAAATACATCCAAATAGGTAGGTACAGAATTATAATAATTATGATTTCTCATATAAAAAAAACCCCAACACCCAATTTTTGTACACATAGGTCAAAAAAACGTTGAAGTTATTGTAAGAAACGAGAATTGAAATTTTCTGCTCAACAGCCTCTATCTCTCTTAATATCAACATTTCATGGAGACTAGAAATATTTTTTTCCAGGCTTGTCAAATTACAACGGAAAATTTACATCACCAATTATGTTTTGAAACCCTTCATAATACAAAACTATGTATTCAAAAACGAGAAAATGATCAGCTTGCAGAAAAACTTAAAAGATGATGATGCAGCATTTCGTTACAAACAACACTTGAATACCGAAGAAATAAAATCTTATATTTATGATTGTAAAGTTGGAGTGAGTTTGTATCTTCTCAATGAATATATGGATCCCACTGGACAGAAAGAACTCAAAAGCATACGAAGGTAAAATAATTGATATAGCTGAAAAAATAATTGAGTGGATGGGGCTTTTACTTTTTGAAGAACCATACTAAACAATAAAATAAAACAATATAATTTGTTTAAATCTTCATTATATTCGAGCTTAGTTCAATATATATTCGTGACGCGTTTCTCTTTCTCAAACGAGTGGAGGTATAATGAAAAATTTTAAATTCGTTCAGTGAATAATAATAATAATAATGATCGTCTTTATTATTTTCAAATAAATATATACAAGAATAATGAATAACTAACCTAGATATTTTTGAAAATAAAGGGTGAAGTTTATTTTTGTTAGTGTTGAACACCATCAACAATATTCTTCCACTTAACCCTAAAACAGAGAAGTGTTCTAATTTGATATAAAATTTTAAGCTAGTCCAGAATTGAATTGTAGAAAGGGAGAGAAAAAAGAAAATTAACTATTGCTATACACACTGCATATAATTTAGGATGACTCCTATAGATATGTTTACGCACCTATGTACACTCAAAACACGAGCATCGACAGTTCGGAAAATGAAACTTGAAACCTGATCAATACAGCGTATCTTCCAGTAAAATCTAAATACTCCATGAGTTATTTTATGTGAAATTTCAGAAATAAAGTATTTATTTCTGACAATGCAAAAGATGAGTCTTAAAATGATCTTTGAAATTTTTGACACTATGGCTTTTAAGTTCTGAAGGAATTGAGTTGTAAAGGCTATATAATTGGTAACTAAACGAACGTCTGAAAATTTCTGTCGCAAAGGAAGGAACACTTAATAATCCTCTATTTCTAATATTTATGTTATGTATATCAGTGCGATAAGTAATTTTACGATGAAGATACGCTGGTTTTTTATTGAAAATAACGCTATGACATAAATTAGCAAAATGTAGCTTCCTCCTGTTCTCCATATTCAGCCATCTAATTTCCCCTAGTTTATGCGAAATTCTTTGCCGTCTTCGTACTCCAAAAATCAGACGTAGACATGAATTCTGAACTTTCTGAATTTTGTTTTTGTATTGTACAGTTGAATTAGGTCCATACAGAGCATCCGCATAATTAAATAACGACAAAACTAGTGTTTCACAAAGTATCTTTTTTATGTTTATTGGAAAAAGATGTCGGTTTCCATAGATCAACTTGATGTTAGAATAAGCACGCTGTATCAAAATTTTAATATGCTTTTCGAACCTCAAGTCAGAATCCATTACTACGCCTAGATTTTTTGTTTCATCAACTAACGCTATTTGCTCATTATTTATATTAATATTAATATCCACAGGTAAGGTTTGTCTATGATATTTACCTCCAAATAGCATGACTTTAGATTTTGTTGCATTAATGAGCAGGCAGTGATCAGTGGCATAATTGATAAAATTCCTTAAATCCTCATTTATAATTGCACACGCATTTTCTAGCTCTTGAGACTTGAAACTATAGTATAGCTGAGTATCGTCAGCGTAGAGATGCACATTGCAGTTTTGGATTTTGGTAAGAATATGGGAAGAGTATATGGAGTACAATAATGGACCAAGTATGGATCCTTGTGGGACCCCAGATCTCAGCGACATATAATCTGAGCAAACCCCATTCATACATACCCGCTGTTTTCGATTTTTGAGATAATTTTCTATCAAATTACAAGCATTGTTGGAAAAGCCCATGTATTTCAACATGCCAACCAGTAAATCATAGTTAATGGTGTCAAAAGCTCGACTAAAATCCAATAGCACTAGTATTGTTACCTGTCCTTTATCTGTAGCCTTCATGATATCGTCAGTAATGTGAAGTAAGGTAGTGGTGCAGCTATAAAATTTACGAAAACCTGATTGAATTGAGGGAATTAGGGACTGATTGCATAGGTAATCCTTGATTTGGGTTTCTAGAGCCCTTTCCAAAATTTTTGAAAGCACCGGCAAAATGCTAATTGCACGCAGGTCTTTGAATTCAGTGGGTGCCTTTCTTTTTGGTAAAACTCTTACAATCGCCTTTCTCCATGCATTTGGAAATACATTTTCGGTTATACAAAAATTTATTATATGCGTTATGTAGGGAATAATATGTGGAATATATGCGGGTCTAGCATACTTCCAGAAATGATAAAAAAAAAATTTTCACGGAAATGTATTGGTGGATGATAATTTTTAAATTTACCAAAATCAGCCATCCCCACCCCTTCCCTAGGGGGGGATGGGGGTGTCGACACCGTGAAAAATTCGTAAAAATGAATTTTTGAATATGGAATTAAATTCTACGTATTTTTTCACGTATAACCCTAAAATTTCATTTCAACTACTTTTTTTTTTAAAGTTATGCGGAAAAAATGTTTTAAAAAAATTGATAATTCCATAAATATAAAAATCTTTATTCCGTCTTTACGAATAAAAATAAAAATTTGATATTTGGCATATGTATATTTAACAGAATCACTGAACAAAATAACATAACTATCCATCCCCATCCCCCCCATAGGGGGGGATGGGGGGTTGTCACCTTTAAAAATTCGTAAAAATGAATTTTTAAATATGGAATCAAATTCTACGTATTTTTTCACGTATAACCCTGAAATTTCATTTTAACAACTTTTTTTTTAACAAAGTTATGAGGGAAAAATTTAAAAAAAAATCGATTATTTCATAAATATAAAAATCTTTGTTCCGTCTTTACGAATGAAAATAAAAATTTGGTATTTGGCATATGTATATTTGATGGAATAAAATTTGCGATAAAATAAATTATATGCAAATATCATACCATAGGGGTAGAGGGTGGGGGTGAGTTTGGGAAATATTAGGGTTGGGGTAATTTTGAGTGTGTCATAAAATTCTACACCCTTTGTTAAGTATGTATGCCAATTTTCATATTTTTTTCTCCATTATTGCCATAGATATTTATTAAAACGTGTTTAGAATTTGCGGACTTGTAATTTTTTTGGAAAAAAATGAAAACCTCTTGATTTCGAAATACGGGTTTGAACCATTTAGAGTCATATTTTGAAAATAAAAAAAATACTGCGGGGGATACCACATTAAAAAAAAAAACGCGCCGCGGCTTTACCTCTTTATACCAATTTTCCAGAAAAGCAAATAAACTTAGCGCAAAATGAATAGCAAAAGCTAGAACACGCATACGGACAAGCAATGAAAAAAAGTCTTTGAAGATGACAGACACATTTTTAAGATTTTGCAATTTTATTTATTTTGGATAAATTAAGTAATACTTGGAAAATTGATATATCAGGTGGTGTGGAAATAAGCCCACAAATGAAAAAATGAATGGAAACTTATCCCTGAGTAACCCAACCCTAATATAAATATCTTTGGCAATAATGGAGAAAAAAATATGAAAATTGGCATACATACTTAACATAGGGTGTAGAATTTTATGACACACTCAAAATTACCCCAACCCTAATATTTCCCAAACTCACCCCTACCCTCTACCCCTATGGTATGATATTTGCATATAATTTTTTTTGGTTTCAATACTCACCATTAATCTTAACTCGCAGTATTTTTTTCATTCTCAAAATATGACTCTAAATGGTTCAAACCCGTGTTTCGAAATCAAGAGGTTTTCAATTTTTTCCAAAAAAATTAAAAGTCCGCAAATTCTAAACACGTTTTACTAAATATCTATGGCAATAATGGAGAAAAAAATATGAAAATTGGCATACATACTTAACAAAGGGTGTGAATTTTATGACACACTCAAAATTACCCCAACCCTAATATTTCCCAAACTCACCCCCACCCTCTACCCCTATGGTATGATATTTGCATATAATTTATTTTATCGCAAATTTTATTCCATCAAATATACATATGCCAAATACCAAATTTTTATTTTCATTCGTAAAGACGGAATAAAGATTTTTATATTTATGAAATAATCGATTTTTTTTAAACATTTTTCCCGCATAACTTAAATAACTTAAATAAAAGTTGTTAAAATGAAATTTCAGGGTTGTACGTGAAAAAATACGTAGAATTTGATTCCATATTTAAAAATTCATTTTTACGAATTTTTGAAGGTGACACCCCCCATCCCCCCCTATGGGGGGGATGGGGATGGATAGTTATGTTATTTTGTTTAGTGATTCTGTTAAATATACATATGCCAAATATCAAATTTTTATTTTTATTCGTAAAGACGGAATAAAGATTTTTATATTTATGGAATTATCAATTTTTTTAAAACATTTTTTCCGCATAACTTTTAAAAAAAAAGTTATTGAAATGAAATTTTAGGGTTATACGTGAAAAAATACGTAGAATTTGATTCCATATTTAAAAATTTATTTTTACGAATTTTTCACGGTGTCGACCCCCTCATCCCCCCCTAGGGAAGGGGTGGGGATGGCTGATTTTGGTAAATTTAAAAATTATCATCTACCAATACATTTCCGTGAAAAAAATTTTCTTATCATCTCTGGAAGTATGCTAGACCCGAGACCCCTACATCAACCCAAATTGCTTCGTAGATAAATAAATCATTGATTTCATGAAAAGTAAACACAGAGTCAGTAAGCATGTTGGATTTATGAAAATTAATTATTTCATCAGATGGTTTGGTTTGGGGTATAGACTCAATAAAAAATGTATGTATGTATTTGGATCGCTTATCATATCAGGTATGTCAACATTTTTCTGAGGTAGGAATTTATTATATCGTAAAGTTTTCCAAATATCATTTGGAGTGACAGTATTACTAAATTGTTGCATGAACTATGCTCTTTTCTCTCTTTTAATTGCTTGAAATGTGTAATTACGTAAGTGATTGAAAATGAACAGCTGACTTTGTTCTCTTATATTTATTTAGTGCTTTGTCTCTCTCAGCCATCATCATTTTTATGGGAAAATTAAGATCTCACGATTGTTGTGAATGAATTCCCAGGTAGAATTGTTGAATACTTCACTTCTACACAATGGCTTATGCAGATGATCTAGTCATGCTGCTAACAGGAAGATTTGGGGAGATACTCTGTGCTCTAATACAAGAGGCCCTCAACATCATAGAACAATGGTGCAAAGACCATTCTCTGTCAATAAGTCCAAAGAAGACAGAAATGGTACTCTTCACGAAAAAAAGGAAGCTTGCAAAACATCAAGTGCCAAAGCTCCTAAATACCGAACTTAAGTTCTCATCAGAGGTGAAGTATCTAGGTGTCACATTTGACAGTAAGTTAATATGGAACTCTCATCTAGAGAACAGAGTAAAAAAACATGCATTTCTTATGAACAGTGTCGCAGAACCATCGGCCGTACCTGGGGAATGTCACCCAGGGTTACTGCCTGGATCTACACTGCCAACATCAGACCTATGCTAACGTACGGCGCGATTGACTGGGGAGTTAAAGCAAACCAGCTGGCAGTCGTCCGTAAACTGGATCGAATTCAGAGAACAGCATGCCTCAATACAACAGGAGGCATGAGAACCACACCAACCAGAGCGATGGAGGTGATCCTTGGTCTCACTTCCCTTGACATCAAGGAGGTTATTTTGATGACCATGACACGCTTACGCTCCATCGCTTTACAACCTGACGTACTCCGCGCACTCCGCATCTTCACGGATGGCTCTAACACCAATATGGGATCAGGATGTGGAATTTACTCCAGATCTCTGAATCTAAACATCAAATGGGCGATGGGCTGTAATGTCAGCGTTGCTCAAACAGAGCTCACTGCTATCTACATTGCCGCGAAACAAACACCACAGGTAATAAAATTCACATCCTTACGGATAGTAGACAAGCACCACTAGCCATGAACAGACCACGTATCACATCAGCCCTAGTAATTGAGTGTCACCTGTCCCTGATCGAAGCCTGTAGCAACAACGAAGTCACTCTAGGCTGGATCAAGGGGCACAGTGAATCGAAAGGTAACCACACACACTAGCCAGGAAAGCAGCCTCCCAAAAACTCTTGGGACCTGGCACTTTCATTGGTCTGTCGGCGTCGGCTATGATTGACCTAATAAAGGAACACTCCCTTGATAAGTTTAAGGGTAGATGGGACGATGCAGAAGGTTGCAGGCTTGCCAAGGAACTGCTGCAGTATCCGGACAGCAAAGTAGCCAAAAAATACTTGACTATAAACAGACAGAACCTTCGGGCAGCCACGGGTATTCTGACCGGTCACTGCCACCTACGAAAACACCTCTACAGACTAGGTCTGTCTGACACTTCACTCTGTAGAGGATGTGAACAGGAAGATAAGACTGTCGAACACATTCTTTGTGAATGTCCGACACTCTCTAAATTTAGGTTTTCTGAATTCGGCGAGTATAGGCCAGCATGAGGGAGCTTACTTCCGGCGACGTTATCGCCTACTTCAAACGAGTAGGCTGGAAGACGAGCCAGAAGGAAGTCTGAACCTCAGAAGGATGCACAATGGGCCAATTGTGGCCTAAGTGCTGTGGGGGTAACCCACCCTTCAAATTCTTACAGATACAGATGCAGATACTTCAGCTAATTTTGTATTTAGACACTTTCTGCTTTCAATTTCCATTTCAATTGTCCAAGAAATCCATTACTTTTATAACCATATTTATTCCCTAAACACCACACTCACCATTATATGGATACCCTCACACATTGGTATGCCTGGAAATGAACTGGACGAGCAGCAAGCCAAAACAGCGTCAACTACTGCCACAATTACTACTCATATCCAAATTTGCAAGGATGTTAAGGCAGAAGCAAAAATACTCGTAAGATATATATGGCAAACTCACTGGAGCTCCACCAATACTTCCCTACTATCTATCCAGCCTATTGTCAACACTCCTCTGTATACTGACCTCATTGGACTCTCTATGCAAGAAGTATCAATACTACGTAGACTTCGATTAGGTCACACCAAACTCACACACAGCTACTTAATGACCTCAAGCTACAGACCTTCCTGTCAAAGCTGCTAGTGCCCACTTACTGTTTAACACATCCTCGTTGATTGTTGCCAATTTAGCACAAGCAGACGACAACATAATCTCAAATCCCAGCTGCAAGACATCCTAGGGGTCCAAAACCAAATCGAGACAACACTGAAATTCTTAAAAGATATATCAGTCTATCAATATTTTTAAATTATGTTTTTTAACTATCTGTAATAATTACTGCCCCCTGTAATCGCCCTGTGCAAGTGGCCATAGTTGCCGAGCACGTAAATTGAATAAAAAATAAAAAAAATAAGAAAAATTTCCATTTAAATAGATTATAGCACTTTTGTCAATATCCGTGAAACTCAGTATAAGTTGGAAAATTTCAATTATACCCACCTCCACTCGTTTGAGAACGCTAATGTGTTAGCGAATCGCGTCACGTATATATTGAACTTAGTTCAGATACATATAATGAAGATTTAAACAAATTGAATTGTTTTATTCCATTGAAAAGAAAAATATTTTCATTAGTTTATAATTCGCTCAATTTTTAAAGGAGTAGTCAGAATTGCTGCTATTGTTGTGGTTACGGCCAACAATTTATTGGTACTTTTTCTGGAGATAATTTTTTACTGAATATAGTAACCAATCAAATCACTCAATTTCAAGTCATGTGTCAAATTCCATCCAGTCACCGCTGTATTACAGCGATAATTTTTTACTGAATATAGTAACCAATCAAATTACTCAATTTCAAGTCATGTGTCAAATTTCATCCAATCACGGGTCTTGATTAATACTCAAAATTTTGTCGTAGAGAATCCTTCAAGCGTGATGCTCAAAGATAATAGCCCTCGGTCTGCGGCCTTGGGCTATTATCAAGCAACACGCTTTCAGCATTCTCTATGACAAAATTATCTCGGTATTATCAAGACCCTAGGGGTATTACTACTGATAATTTTTTACTGAATATAGTAACCAATCAAATTACTTAATTTCAAGTCATGTGTCAAATTTCATCCAGTCACCACTGTATTACAGCGAAAATACCCTACCTGTGGTGTTTTCAGTTTGGTGTGTATTTTTTATTAAAAGTTAATTAAACGTCAAACTGACAACTGGATTAAAAATGTCGCAAAGATTTGGTATTGCATCTAACGATTCAATTAATTTACCAATTGTACTTTTCACAACTGTAGGTTTAAATAAAAATGAATAATATTTGATTAAAACTAATAAAGTTTGTATTAAAAATTATTGAACGTCAGATTGACAATCAATTTTTTGATATCTACAAAGTAAAAAATTATCTTATCGAATACTCCTTGGGTCTTGATAAAAACTCAAAATTTTGTCATAGAGAATCCTTCAAGCGTGCTGCTCAAAGATAATAGCCCTCGGCCTGCGGCCTTGGGCTATTATCAAGCAACACGCTTTCAGCATTCCCTATGACAAAATTATCTCGGTATTATCAAGACCCTAGAGGTATTACTACTGGAAATATGATGAAATATCGTAGATCTTTCAAGTCCATTCTAGTCTTGGACACTTTCAACTTTTTCGGCATCATGTTTCTTGAAAGAATCTGATGATTTCCGTAAGCCTCAGTCAAAGGGAGTCCTATCATATCCATGCAATTCACAAGGATGAGAGTTACCTCTTTTTCCTTATTACATAATCCACATTCTACTTTCTCCACTAATTCGAGCTATTTGGCGCAACAGCATGGCGATGCATGGAAACAAGAATTTCCACTATAATGCAAGCCTCCATCAAGGCAGAGACGGGTGAAACATTTCCACAAACAGGAATGTTCTCCATAGCCATACTATCACTAGATTGGATACACAGGCGACACTGGTAATCAGAGACAAGTTTACTGGGGTGTATAAAAAAGAAAATATTCTCAGAAAACAGAAATTACCGGCTGCACGGACCAATATTGCTAGAAGCAACAGTTTGCAGCATCAACAAGATACCGATGAGTACATTTTAACCAATATAATGGGAAATAAATGTAATCGAGATTCAGGTAGACACAATTGATCTGAAAATTCGCTCTTCATTTGTGGAAATAAATAACAGGAGGTGATAATTATTATTGCGGTTGTAAATTGTTAATTAAAAAACTACTTTCTGATTGGTCATTTTTTGTATTTCTGAGATCTCGTTGGAGTATTCATAGTTCACAAACTTTTACAGATTGGATCATTAACGCTTTCCATCAAATTTTGTGAAAGATTCATCTACAACGATTTTGTTCTGTTTTAGGTTTTGGTATGCTGATATTGCATTGAAGACGATTATCTTTTGTTTTTTCTTTTGGTTGCTATATGTCAAGTTGAACTTGGTGGAAAAATCTATAAACGGATTCGAGAACTACTACAATAGCTTATAGGACAATATAAATGAAAGTGTTCTAAATTTCATCACGATACTTCACTATACCTCCAAAATATCAGCGTGAAAGTATATACCTAACATTTATTCATAAATATATTTTTCATTTTCCAATATAGTTTCTAAAGTTATTTAAGACAATTTCTATAATTGTTTGGCTAACTTTTTCCTAAATGTTTGACATTTTCAAAGTAGTGGTGAGATATCTGAGACCTGAATTGAAAAAATAGGTGAATGTCCCAAAAAAGGGAGAATCGTGAAATCTGAGAAATGTGGATCATCACATCATCAAAATCAATGTCATTGAGGTAAAAGCGTAGGCTGCTTTGTACTACATCCATACACTCTGCCCTCCGAATACAGATTGTAACAATAAAATTGATATCGAGCACCCCATTTATTCTCAATTTCTCAGTTCGATCTACGGTGAGATGTGTTTTTTATTTTTCTTCAAAATCGATGCCAAATCAAAGCTATGTTTTTTCAATGGAACGCCCTATATTTCACTACTATATTCAATAGTTATCGGTCCTTGACGACTGTGCACAATTTTGAATAAATCTGAGCATTTAAAGTGGGTAAAAATCTAGTTCAAGCGTCGCATTATAAATGGAACACCATATTATTATATCTTACTACTTTATTGTATTGGCATCGGTCCATGACAGATTTGCATCCAAATTTTTGAATAAATCAAAGTGTTTGAAGTGAGTAAACATCGAGTTTGAATGTTGCGTTATAAATGAAACTACCTATATTCTACCACTATATTGTATCGCCATCAGGCCGTTACAAGTGTGCAAAAAAAATTTGAACCAATCTGAGCGTTTGAAGTGCAGAATTTCAAATGAAACTGAGTGTTTAAAGTTGGTGGAAATCATGTTTATAGTTACAAACAAACATACATAAAAGTGAAGCTGATATAAAGCGGGTGAAATAGTGGAAAATTATTATTACATTAGTATATTGTATAATTAGTGGGAATATGCTTTTCAGACGAATTATTCATACTATTTTTTCTTCGATCAATGATTTACATTTAAAAAATTTTTTAAAAAACATTTCATTCAAGAAGTAATCAAGTAAGTTCAGATAGGTTTCTCCATGTTCATATTGAAATATAGAAGTGGTAATCATGGAAATTACTTTGTTATGAAAAAAGTGGAATAATTTTTCTCCGATCGAATATATTAACTAATCACTTGAAAATAAAGTGAAAGTGGGTGAAAAGAATTCAACACCCCTGCCTCGACTTCAAATGAGAATGATCGGAACGAGATAAACCCAACAATTAGCCATGCAGCTTCAAGGTATATAAATTCTCGTTGCCCTCCAGTACAATTTACAAATTGTACAAAATGTACAATAAATGTGAATATTAACAACAATCAATTTGTGTTCAAGAATATCGTTATAAATTAGATGTTTCTTTTATTTATTTGAAAACATCTTTATTAATATGAAAATTAAAACCATACTTTGCTTCATTTTATTATAATAATCCATTTGTAACATTACTGCACGCTACAGCAGTGCGGTATAGTAGTTTGTGCAACTAGTGTGGATATGATGGCCATATCGCACGAGGACGAAGTTTGAGCACGACGCCGTAGGTGGAGTGCTCAATCGTTCTAGTGCGATATGGACAATCCACACGAGTCGAACAGTATATTTTTTCTACGACCCATTCAAGAAAAAATCTAGAAAATAAACATTTGAATAAACTGTAAAATAAATATAACTTGAAATTAAAAATTTTCAACAATTTTATTCATAATCGTACCAATTCAATTTTATGTCTTCACTAATTTTTTGTAATAAACGTACAGTTTTTAAATGTACAATTTGTATAATGTTACGGTTTCTTTTTTTAAATATGCGATGCTGTTATAAATAGATGTTGCCAGTCGGACTCCCGCAAAAAGGGTACCGTACCTTTATTTATAATAATGAATATTCTGCTAAATATTTCAAGCGTCTGCCTGTTGTAGTTATCAATATTGAGCAGAATAATTATTTAAAAATAGAATTAACAATTGAAAAAAAATTTCTTCACTCGGATTCGAACTCGGGTCTACCTTCATGAATGTCCGGTGTGTTAACCACTCGGCTACCGAGATTCATTAAAAGTGCATTTTAGAAGTATTACATACCTTCATAAAAACTGACCTTCATCGGTAGTCCCTTAAATACCCATTTTATTCTGTTTTTAGTATTTGTTATTAATTTATAAGCTTTATTTTATTCAAGTTTATTTTTATAAATAAATATTCTGGATCCAGTGCTTCTGGGAGAGACTTTTTTTGACAAGTTATTTTGACGTTTCTTTAAATTGAAAAAAGCTGAATGACGAGTACTAAACGCGAATGCTGATTGGTGGTTTTCATATACGTTCTAGGATGTATATGAAATCATATACGTTCAGTTAACCGATATGGCCTACATTTCCATTCTCTAAACTGTGCAGGAAATGGATAATATACATGTGGGTGTAGAAAAAGAATATTACCGCACTGTTATTTTCTAATTGCTTAGCAAATGCCCACTATTCTGGAATGTTGAGGTTTGCGCATAGAAAACAGGTCAAAATAGTGTCACTTTTTCCATGATCGTGTAACGTTATATCTGGCCACTATCATTGAAATATTTAAATATCTACCGGGCGGCGAGTAGCCAGTCCTTTTTTCTCACCAACATGTGATTCTCGTCTAGAACCTGTAGCATCGATCACCGCTGAAAGGCAAAATTTTAAAATTAATGTGCGACGGATAATCTCCGTTGGTGAGGATCAGTATACACTGATATTGGTCAAATATTTCAATTCTTCTCTCCTATAGAGAAAGAACAGAAAGAACACACTACCAATATGTGAATTCTTTCTCGAAGCGGAGCATGTGAACAGGAAAGGGATACGCAACGTATGTCCATTGCTCATCGCAAGGTTCAATTTAATAGCCAGTAGTAAAAATAAGCTTTCTTTCTCCTGTGAACCATAAACCGATAAGGTTAATTTTAGTTTTTTGTGAGAGGTTTACCTCAAACTCTTTTTTTAAAGTGCATTCAACGTGAATGGTAAGTTGCATTTACGTATATGCTTTCCATTTCTGATTCTTGATTTTATATTTTTTCCTCTTAGTGATAAGAGCCAGATACACACATACAGCGATATTGTTTTTTTATCTTGTTCTTTGGTATAGTTTTTCTTATACAGTTTTTAAAAGGTTCACATGTATATAGTTGAAGTCTTTAAAATATGTATATTTCGTTAATTAATTAATTCAATCTAACTACCAACCCAGAATATTATATTTCCGGATTACATTTTACATTACATTTTTTCTCGCCTTCTGTGATTGAAATAAGTAATAAAATAAAATTGAGTTTTTGTGTTATCTAGATATGGTTTCTTTGATTTCTTTGATGAATGGAAATAAATAAGATTTCCTTAATAGTATCATATTGTATCATAGGATGACACATTTCTTTATCGCATCTTTTGTTTTTTTTTGGATAGTAAAATACAGGAAATTTTTTTTATGAACCACGTTTTTAAATGAATTTCTTAAACAATTGTAAAACGAATTACTGCAGATATCCTGAATTTTACAAAAAAATGTAGCTATTGCTGATAGACTGTATCTTTCCTAGCACTTTGTACCTGCCACTTTGTACCTGCCGCTTTGTACCTGCCACTTTGTACCTGCCAATTTGTACGTGACATTCCGGTTCCTATGAGGACCTGTCCGAAGAAAATAAGGAAAGTAAAACCAACGTAAAACAACAAACAACGTAAACAACATAAAACAACATTCATTCACTGTGATATTAGTTTTAAATTCATTATACAACTTGTAAATTTAACAACGTTGTTCTTATTCCTTCCCTTCCTGCATTTCCAGGTTTGTTGATAAAGTGTTGTGAGGTGAAAACAAGTCGACTAATATTACTCAGGGTGGCGCCCACTTACCTTTTTTGATTAACTTTAATTACATTCCTTAACTTTATTTATCAACTTATTAAATTCATTCATTCTTAACTTCATCTATTATCTTATTAACTTCAATATAACTTCAATAACTTGAATAAAGTAGGATTACCCGCGAACCGGTAAGACTACTCCCTGAACTGATATTAGTTTGGTCTCCGAATTCACACCTGAGGTGCTCTCCACATTGAGTCGCCGTTGCAATTTATTTTGCCTTATTATTTTGAATAAATAATAGGTAACAATCGGAGAAAAACACTTTTTTCACACTAATTTTGAAAACGCACTATTTTTGGGTTATGAGAAACTAAGGGCGAGAAAAAGTCATATACAGTGCTCCCATAAAGTAACTTATACATTTGCTAAATAAACAATATTATTAGAAATTCCCGAAACAGGTCGATCTTTTATTCCAATTTCTAATTATAATCTAATATACCGATTAATCATCACAATTTTTTTCATGGAACCCCCGTTTTTCCAAATTTCCGGATTGCCATTGATGAGCTGATTTCAAAAATGTATAATACGTTGCTTCAAATTGGTACAGGATGTGCAAAAATGCAAAAATGTCAAGGTACTTACAAAATAATAACTAAAGAATAAACGTCATGAGCACATTACATGGAACTACGTATTGTTATACAACTACTTCAATAAACTATTAAAAACACCCTGCATTATTTTTAAAATGTATTCAACAGCTTTTATCAGTAATCCAGTCCCTTGAACTATAAAATAATTTTCATAGTTTGACAGTACTTTTCACCATTTTCTCATTTGACGTTGAAAACTAAGAGTAGGACTAGGAGTATAATTCTGTATTGTTAACGCGTTGGAAAAGGTATGTTCACGTGAAAACATCCAAGCAATTTATCATCCGCAACTTTTCACACCAAATGCCCTTAACCAAAAGTAATAGGATTGAAATATTAATTATGACATGAGGTGGGCCTATCGGAGCTGGTAATTTGGTCCCCAAATATGACCTCAGATATTTAGGAGGTAATTTGGTCCCCGTGGCAGTACAAGTAATCTAGTCCCTATAGAATGAACATATACCTATATAGTTTTTCTAAGTTGTGTAAGTATGCTAAGTACTTAAGGGGTACTTTGACAAGTATAACGCAAAGACTAGTATCTAAATATTAGAGAAAAATGAAACAAAATTATTTTTTTTTTATCCACTACTATTCAATAAATGTTATTAAACGATGCAAATGTCAAAATTTTATACATTCGATGATACACATGCTAGAAAATAGAGTCTGTCTATCTCACTGCTTTGGTATCTCTCAATGATATTTTCAATAAACTTCTGGCGATTACTAACACTAACGTCTCTAACTTTAGGTTTTAAATGTAAACTTTGCAATTTAACATAAGTTTCAATTTCAAATTCATACAATTTTTCAAGAAATGTTATTAAATTAGGGTGTGCTTTGTAGAAAGAGTCATTGAAAGTTCGATGAAAAGCTTCTCACACATTTGTCGTCCGAGTTAGATCTGTTTAATTTTTGGCCCACATTGTCGGCGGAAAATGAGATTGGTCATCAATATAGTTTTCGATCAAATAATCTGAATACTTTTCCAACCTTGTATCGTCCGGTCTGTTTTCATTTGATTCGAAGGCAATGCAATCACTGACTTCATCAGGATCCAAATAAGTTAGACCAAAAGTTGAACGTAACCAACGGCCTATATCACTGTTTGCGTCATTGTATTCCGAAAGTAGGCCAATTGATTTAATTTTTCGAAACCATGCCTGGGCAAGATGGAACCGGCAACCAATTATTTCGGCGGAAGGCCACACTTTTCGAACCGCTTTATGAATACCCATCTCAAAATCACACACAACTTGATTGATTGCTAAAACAATATTGATTTTGGAACATTTATCCAGAATCATTAAAAATAGTTTTTTGTACGTCTCGGATGTCTTGTTTGGTAAAAGACAAACCAACAGTGGTATGTAATGTCCGCTTAAAAAACCATAAATAGTGAACATTTGACAAAAATATTTGGTACGGAAATCAAATGTACCGTCAACGTAGATGCGTTCTGATTTTTCCAGAGCTTCGAGATTTGTTGTGCACGTGAAAACAATAATATTGCTTGGCATGCAATTGATAAAAATATATTGTTCGTCCTGCGAAGTTCTTACATTCATCGAATTCAATACTTGATGTACGTCGTTAATATTCGTGGGAAGAGCGGGTATTATTTTTTTCATTTTTTTTATTCTGTTATTTAACGTCGGTCTATTTCTGCGACTGAGGCTAATCACCTACTCCGGAAATTTTGGCAAACCCACTAGTGTTCCAACCAGTGGTAGCGCTCTTTAACGAGCCCAACATCCATGGACTCGGGACCTCGGTTTTACGTCTCCTCTGAAAGACGGAATATCTACATTATACCTCGTGCTTATCGGTATAATGCCTGCGAGGTGTGATATGCTAGTCCGCTGCAGGCTGTACGAGCCCTATACGATGGTTTTCCCTGGCATGGTCACCCATCCAAGAACTAACCATGTCCGACCTTGCTTGACTAAAATTATCGCATCAAACGCGTTCCACTACAATGTTGGGTCGTCGGGTATTAACTTACGTCGACTATTATACATATCTTTTCTTATGTGCTCGACATCTTGAGTTGTCAAAGTTGCTGGTAGATTTTCTTTCAATGTTGAGCGAATAATTTCTTATGGTTTTCCGGAAACATCTTTAACAGCTTTTCTTTCGCAAAAGCAGAAACTATTTGCCTATTCAAGGTAGAAATGTCTGCAGGATGGCAGTGTTCCGACGAAGATTTGGTTACACAAATGGGCTCGTTTACTAAAATTTTTAAGTCATTTTTAACTGTCGTAAAACAAAGTACTAAGGATAAAAATATGATTCTGAAAATTTCATGTCAATAGAATATGTCATTCTCCTGATACAACCAATTAAACAAGCATACCGAGAGCGGGGCGAAGACTGTGACGTCACTATATATGTATGCACATTGCGCTTCAGACTGTA